>VMBQ01014373.1:0-16235 GCA_007657795.1 Dreissena rostriformis | reverse complement strand
ATTAGTCACTGGCTTTAAATACAAGACCGCCAAAGGTGTAAAAGGATTTCCATAAAGATGATTTGTATGCAGTATCATTTTTTGTATGTTGTATTAGCACATGTAACATAGCTTCAGAGCACGGGGTCAAACTCGAAGTATCGGGTATCGAAGGTCAGATTGTCCTTGTCACCGTGACGAAGGCTGTTACCGCTTTTACGGATGCTACTTCGATCTGTTGAATGACCCCAGTTCCATGGACAGGCCGTTTTGAGCAGCAAATGGTAATTACAACAAACCGAGGCATCGAGAGATGTTCCTCCTTTAGTATTAACATACATCTCTANTTTGAGCAGCAAATGGTAATTACAACAAACAGAGGCATCGAGAGATGTTCATCCTTTAGTATTAACATACATATCTATATTTATGCAACAAGACAGTCAAAGTCCATATGTCGGTTACTTAAGATCTAAAGAGACGTGGGTGAAAACATTTTGTGATGTTAAGAGAACCATTTTACAACTTGGCTGAGGCATTATTAGAGCGAATATTATTTTCCATCAGGCTTCATGAAAAATGTTAAAATAGTGACTTCTAAACGGTCCGTAAGTATTCACTATTTCCTTATTAAGAAATAGTTCCACCTCCAGGTATTATAATGAACCGGGACGATTTTCAAACTCAGAAGAGATATCATTAGAACAATACACTTAAGTATGTAACCTGATGACTAGGACCCAAATCTGACTCAAGAGTGTCACAAGGTTTTACGAAAATTGCCCAAAACACAGGCGGACATGATTTTCAATAAATTTGAACCATTTCCAAACTAGGCCACGAAGTAATCAGAAAACATGTATGGAAGTTTCAGATGATTGGGCCGAACTTGTGGCTTCCTTCGTGTTCATAAGATATCACCATAGTCGTATAAACACAAGTGCACAGCGACCATGGCGGTCATGTTTTTCAACGAATCAGAGCTATTTCTTTTAACTCGACAGATAAATCATAAAAGCAAAGTTTATGATGAATGGGCTACACATTTGATTTATGGAGTGTTCTCAACGTTTCACTTCATACATATAAGGACGCACGACTGTCTTAAGGCGAAACACGACGGACAAAAGACGATCACAAAAGCGCACTATGAGCAATATGTTCTGAGGTGAGCTACACTCGCATCGAACATAGGGCACTTAGTTGAGTTTAAATTGAGTTTCTCATTACGTTGTCGAATTTGNGGAGTGTTCTCAACGTTTCACTTCATACATATAAGGACGCACGACTGTCTTAAGGCGACAAACGACGGACAAAAGACGAGCAATATGTTCTGAGGTGAGCTGCAATCGCATCGAACATAGGGCACTTAGTTGAGTTCAAATTGAGTTTCTCATTACGTTGTCGAATTTGTATGGGTTATTTTCTTCATTAAGGGTCAGTATCAACTGATATAATTATTGTAATATGATATAACGGATACGCTTCCAATACTCATTGTTTATCAATTTAATATTTACTGATACTGAAATAAAAGTATTCATAAAATCTAATTATTGGCAATCAAACAGTTTTTTAATTAGTCATTATGCATAGACCAATTCTTATACTTCCGTTTTGATCTATGTCGACACTGGTAACGATATATTTACACAAAGAATCTTCAATCAGATAGATAAACAACGGATTTATTTTTTAGATATAGATTTCAATGCCCGAAAACATACACAAATTAAGACCTTATTAAAGAATATTTCATATATCACGATCTAAGAACAAGTGTGCATACTTCTGTACCTAATATTGTATCTAGTTTCTAGACAGTTATAATGTTATAAAATGTATTTAAAAATATCAACTAGCAGGAATGAAAGCTATACTTTTTTTTCTGTAACATTTTTCATATCAAAAGTTTCATTCTTTTCAACTTCACAAATTTAGTACTATTTTAGCGCTATGTTGCTAACGATATTTTTCTGTTAGCGAATTATTTAGTGTACTGGATATGTCACAACACTGTGTATTCTTAGAATAGCGTGTGTTCAGGAATATCTAATAGTATCGCTTTTGTAAGCACATACGTTTGGGGCTATATTTGAGCATTACTGTTTGATTTTATTAGCCGGATTTTTTTCGAAAAAATCTCGGCTTATAGATTGATGTTGTCGGGCGGNCAAAAATCCGGCTTCAATGCGGTCATCTCCGACCGCGGAACTCTTGTTAGACAATGTTTTGAGTCAAATAATATCTTACTAAATCTTGGCGTCCATTACTTTACCGACATCCTTTGTGGGACTTTAACATGGTTCCAAAAAGATCATATAATTGATCGTCGCCTTTGTGCAATGTCTGCAGCAAATAAGTGTTAAGAATATATCGATGAATAAGGTTTGTAATCTTTGAGCGTGTAAACACGACCCGTTGTAGCGCTTGAAGTCGTTATTAGAGCACGCAATGTGTATAACACATTAACTATGAGCATAATATTTGAAAGATTTATGTGTTTATAATTTCAGACCTGGATGTGCCAAGAGCACCAGCATAGAATGTTTTCACGAGCAGACCTACTTGAATGTTGTTTTACTTCATAGACATTAAAAGTGGATATCTCTATATAAGCTTTTTCTTTCCTTAAGAATGTTTAACAAAACATTTCGAAAAAGAACTTGATTTTAAGATAATCTTTGTCAAACCTCTATTGCTGACAAACGATACTTAACTAAGAGAATTTCACAATAAATATCTAATGAGAATTATTCCTAACAATAGCATTTTACTAAAATACAGACTTAAACCCTAAAATTTGTGTGATTTTTGTTGAATGACGATAGACTCAAATATTCATATGTTTTGGGAATGCACAACAAGAAAAACATTCTGGCACGATCTTAAATTTTAAATTGAAACAACCATTAATACACATAGTGGAATTAACTACTACTTTGAAAAAAATAGTTTTGTAATATTTTAGATGGTAACTTACCAACATCCGTAATTGTTAATTTTATTACATTACTGGCGAAATTTTTCATTAAGAAAATAAGAATCAGGCACAGATACCAACAATCCGAAACTTTAAAGCTCACCTCCAGCGTAGACTTAGAATTGAAGAAATGATTTCTATAAGCAAACATAAATTTGAATAATTTTTATAGCAAATATACAATAAATGAAGTACTTTTGTGTGCGCATTTTTTTCTCTCTGTTTTTTCTTTGTTTTTCAAAATGTTTTTGAAAAAGCTCTTCTTTCATTCCTATTTTTGTTCTTGTTCTTTACCTTATTAGCTGCACATAATATGAACATATATATGATCTCTGTATTTCGGCACTTGTGTAAAACCTGCTGCTTCGAGAATAAAAAAAAGAATGTTAAAATGTGATAAACTATTGTCTGTACATGGATATTGTTTTTATGTGTATACGTCTGTTTCTCAAACTCATTTTTAATAATAAACACGCGTTTTTGTATATACTCATTATATTCAATTTGTACAGATTTTTGTTTGGTATTGACTCTTTGTCGAACAAACTATCTGTGCCTCACTACAAACCTGTTAAGTCGACCTGTTACCCATGATCGAGTTCTATCCTGAAAAATAAGTCATAGGAGTTGTCGTTCCAAAGAGAAAACGGACATTGAACAAAAAAGTTTAGATAAAATAACGCCATGACAAGAAACCTCGTTCACACGTATCTAGTCGGCTCAGATAGTAGTCCCATGCAATTCACGTGATTGAAGTCAGATGATCATACCTTTTCATCCCGACGTTAGTCTTATACATTTATATTGGATGATTGAAGTCATATACATGTTTGGTTAAGCAATCTTGTCTTGTTCAAAGTGCATTGGTTCTATCAACAAGGCAACATAACTGATCTGTGCAAAATTACTGTATAGTGGTTGAAAACTAAATTAACTGTAGGAGACTATTAACACTATAAAGCTTAAAACAAATGTTTAACATGTTTTGCAGACGGGCCTTTAAGAAGTGAGTGTTAATATGACCATAATCTATGTAAAAGCGTGGAATTCGTACTATGCATCACATAATTTATGCCGACTGATTTAATTTACGTTAATAGGCAAAGAAAAAAATTGGGAGGAAAACTCCGCTAGGAAATTGCATGGAGACATGACGATTTGTCGCAAAAATGTATTGTACCGAAATTGTTATATCACATACACGGATATTTATTGCAACCAAACTATCTACTTTTTAAGTGATTGTTTAATTCTATAAAGATTTCTGTGATATGCATTAATTACTCAGGCACTATACACTTATCGTGTATATAATGTAAGCGCATGGGTACAACTCCAGCATAGACTACTCTTTTTCTAAGTAATCATATGTTCATACAATGTGTATTTACGATCTTACGTCTATAACGGCATACATACAATATTCAAAAGCTTAAAGATGGGAACACGGGTCATATTGTTTGATAGAGGAAACCAATAAATTAATTGTTATGTATAATAAACTTTAAAATTTCATTTTATTTTTCTTGATAATTTGATGCGGAAATTCATATAATTATATGTAAAATTTTGAAAGTAATTGGGGAATAATAAGGCTCTATACATATTATCAAACGAGACATTCTTTTCCGNTTCTTGATAATTTGATGCGGAAATTCATATAATTATATGTAAAATTTTGAAAGTAATTGGGGGAATAATAAGGCTCTCTACATATTATCAAAAGAGACATTCTTTACCGCTAATGTTTTATTTAAGGCAATAGGCCAATAGCCAATACAAGACAATATTTTACAATACGACATTTAGTATAGACTGATTGAAGCTTAAACATCGCATTGAACAGACCAAGCACAGCAGTTTGGGTTTATTCATTTTTGAATACGGAAACAAAATAATGAACCATGGTTTCATTTAATCAACAAACGAATTGAAACCAATTTCCAAAACGGTTGAACCTGTTGCTAATGTCGATTTGCTCTTACTAATTGAACGTGAATTATAACACACAAAAAACAACCAAATAACGATATTCTGGTATTGATATGATTAATGCATTAATGCGCCCCCAAACGTCGAAATATTGATATGATTAATGCATTAATGCGCCCCAAACGTCGAAACTCGTGAGATTTATTGAGGGCAATCCTGTTGCAACACTTGTCTTTNCCCTCTGGATTTAAATGTGTTACCACGATGGCCCTAACGGTAGTCCGTAGTATAGTCTCACTTCGTCTAACATATTCTATTTCGGTCGCAGTGATCAATACCGTGATGGCAAGCTTTAATTTATGAGTCGCGTCGTGCGAAAATGTGTCTTATGCAATATGAGGTAAGGATAACTACATACCAGCCTGTCTGGTCGAAGCTTCCATGTACTTTATCAAGTCACGCAATGTGTCATTGTCTCATTTACTGACGGTGTAATTCCTTACCATACTGTGCGAATGCGTAGGCTGATCTGGAGCCAAACTGTCGCATATGGAATTCATTAGTCATTATGCATAGACCAATTCTTATACTTCCGTTTTGATCTATGTCGACACTGGTAACGATAAATTTACGCAAAGAATCTTCAATCAGATAGATATACAATGGATTTCTTATTTAGATATAGATTTCATTGCCCGAAAACATACACTAATTAAGACCTTATTAAAGAATATTTCATATATCACGACCTAAGAACAAGTCTGCATACNACTTAACAATACGACATTTAGTATAGATGACTGATTGAAGCTTAAACATCGCATTGAACAGACCAAGCACAGCAGCTTGGGTTTATTCATTTTTGAATACGTACACAAAATAATGAACCATGGTTTCATTTAATCAACAAACGAATTGAAACCAATTTCCAAAACGATTGAACCTGTTGATAATGTCGATTTGCTCTTACTAATTGGAAGTGAATTATAACACACAAAAAACAACCAAATTACAATATTCTGGTATTGATATGATTAATGCATTAATGCGCCCCCAAACCTCGAAACTCGTGAGATTTATTTAGGGCAATCCTGTTGCAACAATGATCTTTGTCTCTGCTACTTTGTTTGTTGTCCGCATTCTATGTATGAACCGGTTAAGACACGCAACCGAAGACAGGACGAGTCTGTGCAATTTGAATTGGTGTGCACACACTATTGTAATATTATTTCATTTGTCAGTGTTTGGCTATGGTTTAATATGAGCACGTGTGCTTGATAGCTAATTCTCCAATCTTTATGTTTGTGAACTTGATATCCCTGCTTTCGGTAACGAAGTGTTTTCCTCTTTACCAATCAGAAACCTATCAAATAAACTCCGTTGATGATTTGACGTAATGTTTACATAACTTCAGAAAACATTAGCTGTTCCTTGTTTTACCACAGAAATTACTTGAGAGTTGCTTTATGTCGCTTGTCTAATTTGCCTTTAATATGAAAGAAAAAAAAAATATAAGAACGATCATGTATTAAGATAAAACACTAAGTTCTGAAATGCTTGAAAACCGCAATAATACGTGCGCGTGAAAACACATGAAAACACGCTTTCCTCATTTTTTCAATTCATGATGATGATTGATAACGATAAGCAGTATGGTACTGAATACCGTTAGGGCCATCGTGGTTACACATTAAAATCCTGAGAGTGACAATGCAAAAGTGCGATAGTACGATGACGACAGTGCGACAACGTGATAGTACGATGGCGACAATGCGATAGTACGATGGCGATAATGAGACAACAAGATAGTACGATGGCGACAATGCGATAGTCATATCGTACTGTCGCCATCGTATGATCGCATTGTCGCCATCGTACTTTCGCATTGTCGCCATCGTATTGTCGCACTGTCGTCATCGTACTATCGCAATGTCGCCATCGTATTGTCGCACTGTCGTCATCGTACTATCGCATTGTCGCCCTCTGGATTTTAATGTGTAACCACGATGGCCCTAACGGTATTCCGTAGTATAGTCTCACTTCGTCTAACATATTCTATTTTGGTTGCAGTGATCAATCCCGTGATGGCAAGCTTTAATTTATGAGTCGCGTCGTGCGAAAATGTGTCTTACGCAATATGCGGTCAGGATAACTACATACCAGCCTGTCTGGTCGAAGCTGCCATGTACTCTATCAAGTAACGCAATGTGTCATTGTCTCATTTACTGACGGTGTAGTTCCTTAACAGACTGCGCGAATGCGTAGGCTGATCTGGAGCCAAACTGTCGCATATGGAATAAGATATGTTTCCGAATGACGCGTTTTTTTAAAACCATGTACCTTCGTGGACGTTTTTTGTTTCTAAATTATTTATAATCAGTTCTGAAACAAACTGAAGTATCGTAGTCGCTCAGTTTTATGTAAATTGAGAACAGTTGTGAACTGACGACAGTGTTTTACTCGACCGAAATATCATAAGAACATTTTTCTTAACAATGTGTATTTTTACAAAAAGGGAATTTAAAACATGTACTCATATTTTTCCGCCAATTTGACATCGTGACATAATGTTCATACTAAGCATTCGTTGAGGTCTATTTGAATATCGTTTTTAAATGCTTTTGAGCTTATTATTACCCTTTGGGTTTTGTTGCGGAATTACCACGTTGACGAAATTAACGATAACATTTTAATTGCGGAGACTCCATTCTCAACAAATAATACGTTACAAATTACAATCTGATCATAATGTCGTGGTTTTACGTCGCGGTTGATGCATCTGCTTCTCAAGGGGATAATGTGAGTCCTATAATGTTTTAAGTGGCATTAAACTTATAATACTTTTCAGTCGAGCACTGAGAAATGGGTTTTAATGCATTTGTGTAAATTGTCGTACCAGATAAGCCTGTGCATTTCGCAGAGGCTAATTAGGGACGACACTTTCCGCTTTTTTGTATTTTTTGTTTAAAGGAAACTCTTCTTGACGAAAATCCTACTAAGGTCGAAAGTGTCATCCCTGATTAGCCTGTGCGGACTTCACATGCTATTCTGGTACGAAACTTAACGCACATGCATTAAACCCCCTTTTCACAGAGCGAGGCTCATTTAATATAAATAACGAGAAATCAACAAACATATCATAATTGCATAATACAATGAATTGCCGTTGAAAGCAGCAAAATGAAAGTTGGCAAAACAGCGTACAAAACAACATAAAGCACAGCAAAAAATTCTAGTCTATTTAAGTAGGGCACCCCCAAAAATGTCGATTACTAAAATATCATTTGATTAACTATTTGATAAGAATGGTATTTATAAGATTGCAAAATAATTCTTTTGAGCCGCATTTTCTATCTGACTCACTATTTGTGACGAAAAAGCTTTAAGGCGAACAGAAAATAGCAGAACGTGCAAAGTGTTTGCAAGTATGCTTGACATGTCAAGGAGGAAATAAGCATGTACGTATCAATCATGGCGTGGCCTTTTTTGAAGCCGATCAATCATTTATAGTTGGTTATCATCTAATCATCAGTTTGTTTTTAACAACATTATTAAAGACACGTTCAAAACACTATTTCGAAGTCTTTTTGCGTTCATAAAATGAAGCTTTCGGATGAGATTAGATCTGCAACTTGCGTGTTTAAGCAGTTTATAACACTGTCAGAATAGTCGACTTTTGATAAAAAATGCCTTTTTTTCAACGCAAAATAACGTTTCAATCACAAATATTTTCTGTCGTATGTATGTGTATTCGTAAGGAAACTGAAATGAATATGTTTATACGCAGATATGGCGGTAGTTTTGGGGTACTCGTAAACATTGACACATATTGAATAAGCTCATTTATTGCATATGGAAACCTTTCCTTTATTATTCCTATTTATTCTATTTCAATTTTTCATTTAACGGGGGTGTCTCTGCTTATTTTGAACATACTTGGCATGAACGAGCGTACAAAAATGTCGTGTAAAACACTTGCAATTCAAGAAGGATCCGTACCTTTTTATTTCCCTTTCTCTGATCATAATTAAATCGATAATACATGTGGTACGAAAGAAAGTCTGCATATTTTCAAAAGTAACATGACTATATAATACATATAATGACCTTAGTCAGATTATTTTACGAATATAGTTTTAAGTCCTCATCAAAGAGAAACAAGTTAGGGTACATTATTCTTATTGTCGAAGTCCTACTGCATATACGAACTTATCAGAAAAAGAAAGTGATTGTCCACATAATTTTACTTTTCCGTAATTTAACTTTGACATAATTCTACTTCTCCGTATAAGTCCCTGAAAAAGGATCTTACATCGCATTCCTTATTTATAAAATTTTAACATTAGTCCTTTTCTATACAAAGGATCGGAACATGTAAGCATATCGAGAAAAAAAACGTGAATATGCCTGTTGTTATTTGAGTAATGTTGTATGAACGACACAAATAATGAAAACAACATCAATTGTAGTAACAGTAGCCCTTTTGGAAATCCGTGCTGCTTGTCATACATTAGGTATTTTTATCACATTCTTGGTTATTCAATATATTTGCTGGTTAAAGATTTCTGATTCCTCATTTCTCCAATTGGGAATATACCTGTAAACACTTTCAAACTATTTGCCACAGGAACCTTAATAAATATCTCCTTTATGTTTAAATGATAGGGAATTAACAAGGTCTCAAAACATCTTTAGGCTTATAATACATCATCTGTTCAACCTCATGCATGTATACCTTACTTGTATAATATAAACATTTCTTTTTCTTAAGTATATGTTTATACGAAACTCTCTCTTATCATAAATTAATCATGATAGATTAAGTTGAGAATGTCACGAGCGTCTGAATACCAAGAACGCGCTTTTTATCATCAATCAATCACACCATCCTTTTTTATAATTGTGTACACTGATTGGAGCAAACTTTATCTTGATAATATCACGTTTAAAAAAACAAAGGATCTACTTTGTAAAATCATTTATCCACACAATAATTCATTTCCGCATGACTCGTTTTATCACGTCTATCTTTATTACAACACAATGCAATGTTTTCTTAGGCGTTATCGCTTCATTTATTCGAACAATCATTTTAAAATCGAGATAGTTGTAAAAAACAAACTACCAACAATGAGCAGATAGTCTATAACAGAAAAGCCGTTTTGAGACAAAACGTATACTGATTTGAGTTTCCTGTCGATCATTAACAAAACCCNCAACATTAAACTAATACTCTTAAATATCTTTTTTTAAAAATTAAATAAAATCAACTCTTAAAAAATATAAATTCGCGAGTCCACATCCGAAATGTAAACGTCACATATAAAATATTTTTCCATGTAAAAAAATCATCTAATCTAAACGAATAATTATGGCGTCATACTGATTTTTTAAAACTTCTATAGCGCCATGTAAATGAACCCTGTAACAAAGTAACTAAACCGCAACAACATCGTGTGGCATTTCTATTTTGGAAAGTTGTGTATTAGTTATTTATAAACTTACCATTTAGTTCTACGTAAATTTAAATCACGATTTATACAAACAACAAATGCAATATTGATTCAATATCTCAACANTTTTGGAAAGTTGTGTATTAGTTATTAATAAACTTATCATTTAGTTCTACGTAAATTTACATCACGATTTATACAAACAACAAATGCAATATTGATTCAATATCTCAACTTAATCAGCACTTTTTTTCTTTTCTTGTGTCAGACCATTAATGTTAGACCAAGGTTTATCTCCTTCGTATGATTGCTACTGCACCGGATGTCAATATGACACGTGATGTGCAGCAAATCACACGCAAACCAAAGACGCTTTCTCGTCTGCTTTACCTCATTCATTTTTGGAACAATAGGTTACCGCTTGTATTGCACATCCGGCGGAAACAGTACATAAACATTCAAGCTAGCGTCATTAAGGTGTGGCTACGGATGCTGGACTAGCTAATTTCACCACAACTGACCGTACCGCACCTTGCACTGGCTTAAGTTCCAGCACATTAACTGTCCTCTTGGGGATCTTAAGCTTTTCATACATTCGTAACCATAGCATTCGTTCGGTGACGACTGGAAGAAAAGTATTTATCAGTAATTTGTTTTCCCAAAAATAATCAAGTTAAACAAATTAGTATTTGTGTATTTTTATTTTTGAACAGAACATAATTGTATTACCCATAACCTTCAAAATGTCTAGTGTTAAACAAACGATAATACAAATAACATAAATATAGAAAGCCGTTTTTGCAATAATATAATACTCTAGTAATGAATGAACTTTTAAGATTTCACATGTTAACAGTGTACCTAGCTATATAATTGTCATGCGAATAATGTCTGTGTTAATAAGGTGCTGTTTTGAATCCGTTTGCATACCAACTGCATGACTTGTAATATGTCGCCACGCTTTATGTCGATAGCCATATTAATCAAGTAATTTAAATGACGATAACATTAACTACTGTCACGATATTTCCTCAACGTATATTTTGGTATGCTAAGACATTAAACATTTGTCAGGATTGATATTGCACTTCATAACATCCTACCACTTCTTGCCATTTAGTGACGCATGTCAGAAGCCGATTGCACAGAAGACTATTGCAAATTTATGTATTTCCGTTTCTCGATAAATCAAACTACGCAAGCAATTCCGATTTCTTTTAATTTGAATGATCACATTTTCAAGTGATGATGTTAAATCTTAATTTACGTAAATGATGACGACACCAACTGGAAATTTGTATTTAAAAGCAGAATCAAACGTTACAGCCCAGAGTCTATTGTTGCTTTGATAGGGAGATACTAATTGTATTTAATTATATTCTTTATACGAATCGGATATTTGTTAATAGGTATNTTGCCATTTAGTGACGCATGTCGGAAGCAGATTGCACAGAAGACTATTGCAATTTTATGTATTTCCGTTTCTCGATAAATCAAACTACGCAAGCAATTCCACTTTCTTTTAATTTGAATGTTCACATTTCCAAGTGATGATGTTAAATCATAATTTACATTTATAATAAGCTATGCGGTATGCGGTTAATCACGTGATACATTCATTTGAATGATGCCGACATACGTAAATGATGACGACACCAACTGGAAATTTGTATTTAAAAGCAGAATCAAAAGTTACAGCCCAGATTCTATTGTTGCTTTGATAGGGAGATACTAATTGTATTAAATTATATTCTTTATACGAATCGGATATTTGTTAATAGGTATACACATGTGTTTATATATTGTAATATGTAAATAAAGATCTCCTACGTCCAAACGCTTGTCATGAAGTAATTTCAGTTATTCGATATTTGTTTGTGTTGACTCAGGACATTGTATTCCAAATCTAAACTAATAATTAAATTTACAAATTTAAATTATAACCAACGGTAAGGATTAAATCACGAGTGTTTGCCACAGACGTCGGATTCTTTTATGTAAAAAGAAAATACTGTATACTTATTTGTGATACCGATATAGTAAAATACTAACAAAGCAAATACATTTCAAAAACGTTTGGTGTACATGTTTTTGTTTAATGTTTGATTAAATCATTTTTTAACAGAAACCATACAAGTATTAAATTCGAATTTACAATTTGAATGCAGTCGCCTAAAACGTGTAATAAATCATCAGTAAAGAAAACGAAGCAGTTAAGCCAAGTGTTATTTACAGAATGCGATCGTGCTTTGTTTCAGAAGATGAAGTTCCTCGGTCTCCTGATGGCAGCCATATTTGGCTTCGTTGCCATACAAGCGCAAAGTGACTATGGACGTAGAAGGTTCGTTACTATTTTACGGCCAATACGTTACGTTAAACATTAATTCTATTTGTTTAAATATTGTAATAACAGTTAATCAATTGCAAATTAAATACCCTGATACGATGTAAACAATGCTGACTGCAAAACTACAGTTCAATATAAAAATCCTAAAACCAGTATATTTACCTAACATGTAGTTGATTTGTTTCATGTTTTCATTTACGACATGAATACCATATTTAAATACGTAAAGCGCGCTTAAGTACTTTTTTCATAACGCCATTAAATCTGCGGATATCTGCTTACATTAACGCCTATATTTTATGATGCGTTTTATAAACGTTAATCAAATGTTGCCTATGTTTAGTTTAAACCTTTCGACGGTTACTTCATATAAAAACAATATAGTATGTTTGTGTTAAATATAAAATTTCGATTAAAAAAAATGACTTTACAATATAAAAAAACGCTACGTTATGCAATTTTGCAGATATTATCAATGTAAACTACAAATACACTGTTTTTTTTTTAAAATAATAAACAACATTTGGTTAAAAAAAACATCCAACGTATTTTAATAGTTTTGCTGTATAGGACTTAATATATTGAATCCATTTATATATATTATTGAAATTAAGTATCATGGTGCTCTCGTATGTAGTAGTTAAACTATGCTTTTACCAACATAAAATGATTGCATAGGCAATTAGTGCCTTGCTTTAAATAAACGACCGCCAAAAGTTTACAAGGTTTTTTTCCAGGTAATTTTGAATACATAGTATAAAAACATTAACATCTGAACACGTAATACAATAATGTTTTAGACCATCTGAACATGCAATAAAATAATGTTTTAGACCCACTGGAAGCGGTAGCATCTGGAATGTACGACGTGATACCTACCCGAATACCTACCCGAATACATACCCGAATACCTACCCGGAAACATACCCCAATACCTACCCGAATACCTACCCTAATAGCTACCCAAACAGCTATGATGACGACTACAACAGACCATATCGTGGCGGTGGCGGATATTAGTGGTTGATTATGATAAGGAGCTAATGGTATGTACAACAAAAAGAGACATTGAGAAATGCACCTTAATTAAAGCCTGTATTACGAAACTTTCGTACAATGTTTCATAAAATAAAGTAACCCCTTAAATAATCAGTGTTCTTTGTAGCAAGATCCAAACTTTCAACGCTAGATGTCGTCTGGTGACCTAGATGTTTGTAGATACAAAATGCTCGTTTTTATTTGTTTGTGACACAATAAATTCCATTTTAATTTCCCACAAATATATATATTCATACAACATACGATCACTGAAATGGTACCATGTTAGTGTTCATGTGTCGTATGAATAGATATCGTAAATTGGAATTAATTATGCAACACAAAAAAACGAGTTTTTTGTATCTACTAACATCTATGTTACAAGACCACATCTGGCATTGAAACTTTTGCAATTGCTATAAGGAACACTGGTTTTTAATTGTTTTTCTTCATTTTGCGAAAAATTGTATGAAATTTTCGTTGCTTTTAAGTAGTAATGGGGCTTTAAATGTCTAGGAGCTGGAATAAAATATACTTATTTGGTACAAGTTTCCTTATCCAAAGTTTCATTTTTTTCGATTTCACAAATTGGTATTTGTTTGCTTGTTATGTAACTTACGGTATTGCACTTTTAGATAATAAGCTCTTGCAGTGAATATCAGTATTGTGTATCCTTAGAAAATAAGTGTGTGACCAGAAATATCTTTAACTACCGCTGCACAAAATAACGTATGTGTAGAAACATCTACAGAATCTTTTTTTGTATGAACATAAGTGTGTTTGTATATTTCAGAATAACTGTTAGATTGTATTGGCAAATTATATGTGTCAAAGACTATCTTACGTAATTATTTAAGCTAAATGTTTACGTCCAGTTATTTAACCAAAACCATTTGTGTGAATTCACTAAGTCTTTACAATATTTATATACTTGATCTATTCCTTTCTACAATGTTTACAATAAGATATTGTTTGAGGGTAAAACAATTATTAAGGTGTATTATGTTTTACCGTGTAAGTACGAAACATGGCAACGCTTGAAGTCTCACATATCCGTAATTGTGAACATTCCATGTGTATTACAAAACAATAATGAACATTCTATTTGAAAGCTATATATGTTTATAATTTCAGACCTGCATGTGCCCAGAACACCAGCGAATAATGTTTTTAAACCAATACCGACTTGAATTGTGTATTTCTTCATAGACATTAAAAGTGGACATGTGTATACTTGTTATTTTCCTCCCTCAAACATGTATAAATTAAACCAACCATTCCATGTACATTTCTTAAAACTGAACACGATCAATTTGATATCATCATTATATTTAATTTATACACATTATACTTTAGTAGTGACACTTCTTTCAAACAGCATATATGTGTCTCATTACAAATGTGTTTACCTTTCAAGTCGACCAGTATCGAGTTCTATCATGAAGAATTAGTCAAGAGACTGAAAGTTACAAAGAGAACACGCAAACTGAACAAATAAGTTTAGATAATCCTAAACAACTAGTCAAGAGACTGGACGTTTCAAAGAAGAAACGTACAATGAACAAATAAGTTTAGATAATCCTAAAAAATAAGTCAAGAGACAGGACGGTTCAAAGACAAAACGGTTTCTGAACAAATAAATATATAAATTAACGTCAATTGTAAGGAATATCATGACACGTAGAAGGCCCAGATAGTAGTCCCATGCAATTCACTTTGTGTAAGTCACACGATCATGACGTTGCAACTCGTGCATAATTTCTGCATGTGGAAATTGTGTTGTTATGATTAGGAAAGTATTTTCATTCCGAGATTTGTCTTATACTTTTATATAGGAATGAAATTGATATGCTTGAAGTCATAACCACGTTTTGGTTAAGATGTGAATGTATATGTGTGCCATTATTTATAAAAAAGTTAGGAACTTGTGCTAATGTTCTTATAATTAAGACAGACTGATTTCATCACCATTAATACGCCGAAAATAAAAGCGACTGCCATAAATCTTAAGTATAAGTTTTTAACCAATGAATAATACTGTACTGGTGTGAAGTGGGAGGATATATTGCGGCGAATGACAACTCTGCTTGAAAATTACATTGAGACATGACGATTTGTCGCGATTTATGTTTTTGTACCGAAATTGTTAAACCACACAACTGACAGTGGTATACGCCGAAATATATACTTGTTCATGGGTTGTTTGTTAAATAATATTAAGATTAATGGGATATGCATTATTAACGCGGTATACACTTATCGTGCTTTACTGTACGAAAATTGGTACGAGTTCAGCATAGAATACCTATGTTCAAAGTAATCATATGTTCATACAGTTATTTATATACTTAGTCGCGAAATTTAAACAGCAGGAGGAACAAACCATTAATAACTACACAAACAATATTAAAAGGGACATAATAATGAAAACGACAACAATTATCACTTCAGAAAGAACAGAACAGGACAGAACAGACAGTTTATTCAGACTTATACATATGTA
>VMBQ01014372.1:0-14578 GCA_007657795.1 Dreissena rostriformis | reverse complement strand
CCCTTTTTTTTGGTCTATAATTACAAGATTAGCTTAAACCTCTATTCTAAACTTCAAAAAAGTGTGAAGTCGTTGTGTTGTGTTGAAGTCGTGTTGAAAGTGTGAAGAAGTTATGCTGTAACGACATATTACGGGCACAGTAAATGTTCTGTGATAGCTCATCAAAATGATGGATAAAAGATTTGGTAACACTTATTCCACTTATTCCACTTATTCCACTTATTCCACTTATTCCACTTATTCCACTTATTCAACTTATTCCACTTATTCCACTTATTCCACTTATTCAACTTATTCCACTTATTCAACTTATTCCACTTATTCCAAAACGATAACTTCAATGGACGAAATAACATAATTAATATGGTTGTTTTTTTTTCAAGAAGGATTTAGGGCGATATTTGAACAAATATTTCGTCAAGTCGTTCAAATCTAAGCGTAAGAGATAGGGTCTCGCAAATATTGTTTAAGTATGTATCCATTCGTAATAGTCAAACACAAACATAACCTTAAGCTTATAATAACAACGACGGTAATATTTTATATATGTCTACGTATATGACGTACAAGCTGTAGTTGAATTTCGAATGTTTCAAAAAACAGATACATATAAGATTTGAAAACTAGCAAAAAATATCCCAAACTTCAGTAATATATGCATGTCCATTTTATACGAAGCTTTAGTATGTATTACTTAAAAACTTATAATTTAAGCACGCTGAATAGACAAATACATGGCGAACTGCATTTGAATAGTTGTTGAGAAATAGACCAAAATCCCAAAGTGTACAAACAGGGGATTATGTTTGCCCAAACATTTAATAATATATTCAGGCGACCTGTGTTCGCGACCTTTTTCGGAAAGTAAGGCTCAACTGGTTTACTGATACGTAACAGCAATTACGAAGTTTATTACATTTAACGATGTGGGTTATACTCAGAATGATCATTCTATTATTGAGCCTCGCTCTGTGAAAACGGGGCTTAATATATGTGTATATTGTCGTCGCAGATTAGCCTGGGCAAACCGCACAGGCTAATCAGGGACGAAACTTTCCGCTTTAATTATTTTTGCTAAGTAGAGACTTCTTTTAAGCGAAAAATACCTTTCAGGGACAACACGTTTCCACCAAAATCGGATTACTGAGAAGATACATGTACTTCCTTTCAACGAAATATACAATAAAGGTGGATAGTATCGTCTCTGATTTGCATTCGAGCACTGCACAGGCTAATATTGGACGAGCATTAACGCACATGCAATTAGCCACGTTTTTCCAGAGCGAGTGTCTAGTACACTAGAAGGTACCAAGCATGTATATGTTGATGGTACCAATTGTCTGGAAAACGAAAATACACATTGATTGAAAACATTTCCCACTCGTTTCACTGGGTGGAAGTATAGGTCAGTAAGCGACTCTATTTGACTTGTTTATTATCACTGACTGAGAGTGTCTTCTCTTACTGCAGACAAAATATGCAAGATGTACGAGGTGTTTTTGGATTAAATAGTCTAGCAAAGTTCACAGGGAATATACAATAAGTATGTTAATAATAAATATTTCTATATTGTTACTGGTGTGAAACTATAATTCTTTGAATATTCAGGACATATGTTTTATATAATTTATATTGTATCATAAAATAATTTATAGTAAGAGTTGTGTGTAAAATCCATAAAATGTGGAATTATGTAGGGTGTATAGAGGTAAGTTTATAACATGACAAAACGTCTGACTAAATACGAAGTTTTACGCTTTTTAATTGTAAAGTTATCACATATTTTGCAATACTGTAATGATGGTAACGTATGAACTTTTCACCTTTTCTACGTGTGAAACAGTTCGTCCAACAATGATAAGTTTGTACAAACATGTCTGCAAAGCAATTCCTGAATGGTTTCTTAAATGGCGTTACACTGATTTCACCCATCCCTCAGTGATTGAATCAACTCCATTCACTTGGTAATCGTATTAGTATTTTTCAAGGATAATGTCCTATCTTCTATCGTTATTACTAATATTATGTTAGAAGTATAACGTCTTATCTGTATTGGTCAGTGTTCGATTTGTATAGGACAAGGCCCTAATTTTCATTTTGGTTTGTTTGATAATTTTATAAGGCGAAGGTACCAATATTTACAAGAGTCTTTTTTCAAGAACAATATCCCAGTTTCCAATTGCCTATTCTCTTTTATAGATGATCTGCTTTTGACATTTTTCTATCTTTCTGGGCCATGGGCTACCATAGGTAATGTTTAGTGGCCTTAGCTTTTACGCCAAACTATCCACCCTCTCTCCCGTTGCGCCGACTCCGAAAGACCCTACGACGTATCTATCCAGATCCAGTAAAAAAATGTAGTGTAAAGTGGAAGCGATCGTACATCCTTAAGGGTTAATCAAGATGGGTTCTCTATACAAAACGGACATTTTAAACAGTTTTCGGTGTCTTAACGTTTTTACGACCAGATAATTCTGACGAGTGTATGGTGTTTTCATTGACATTTTTTTAATGAACATTTTACGCGAGAAACTATGATACTTTGTACACGAAGAACTGTTTTGTATGTTAACAAATATAAGTAGAGCTCAATTTCATCTAACAAATTGTTGATGGAATAAACCAAGAACAATCAACATTCGTGGTTTACATGTCTAAATCGTCTTACGGTGTAGTTACAGCGATTTTCATTTAACGCGCCCACTTATTCAAATATAAACTAATTATTGAATAATCCGAAACGTTCTCTGTCATTCAAACGTTTGACAAACATATTAGAAGAAATCCTGGAATATGCTGTCGTTATCAGAGAAATTGCACAAGATATCAGATACGATGCTAGTGTAGTTCTGTGAAAAATCTACGTCGTAGAGCTAATCCGATATGCTTTTTAGGCGATTTCGATCACGTTCTCTCAGAACAGAAATACTTTGTTTTGTGCTTGGAAGCGTTTTGCTGTGTCTGAGATAATTTCCAAGATTTCCACCTCACACATTTTGAGCTGAGAGATTTTGAAGATTAATAATTAAAGTAGTACAGCACACTCAGGTACTAGTTATATTGGCTAAGACTTCTTCTGCCCCTACTAAAACAATCCCTTATACTTAGAACTAAAAGAAACTATTACTACTACTGTTAATGCTGTAGTGGTTAAAATACTGCTGATCAGAACTCAAAGGTATCGTTGTTAAATCATCGGTTTTCAAATTGTTATCGAATATATTATATTTAATAACACAATCAAACGTAGATATGTTAAAATGAAAATGTAAATTAACACAAGAAAATAATATATTTAAAACTAATATCAAACATAGATGTTTTTAAATCAAAATTCAAGAAATTAATGTATTTAATAACAATAACATACGTAGATTTGTTTACATTAAACTGCAAATTCACACAAGGTTTACTCATCACCCAGTATGCCTTATCAAAGAAAGAGATACAATTTTGCTATTATAAACATTAATTCGATGAAATTAAGGTTAAACAAACATGGTCATCTCAAAGAATAGCCTCGGGTCGCACTACGAAGTGATAAACTATGACTTAAAAGATAAAACATGGATTTTATACACGATTTAAAACTTATCAAAATAGTTTACAATGATAAACACAATTTGAAACTCAAAAAGGAATAATTTATCCCATTGAACTCCGTTTGATTTAAAAATGCGATTTTGTTGTGTTTATGTTCGTTGCTATAATTGCTGTAAACTGCTTAATCACTTAACGAATGTAAAAACAAATAATACGTCAAGCCATTTAATTGTTGGATTTATATATGTATTTATAAACGGCTTTGTGTTTTGTGAATTAACGTGAAGTATTGCTGAATCATCATAGAGCACGTTTAAATGCACATCCATTAATAACGCGAGTTTAAACATTGCACCGGAAGTTACATTTACATAACGACATTTAGTTTAAACGACATTTGCGATTAAGAAAAAAAAAAACAGTTATACTTAAAGATTGTGAAAGAAGGAAATACGAATAAAACGAGACATGTTTGTGATTTAATCTCAGTGTATTTGTTTTCTTTAGAAACTAGATACAATGAAAAAAAAAAGGCTTTATCTTCCTGTCGATGTATTGCAATTCGTCTGCGCACTTAGGTCGATATTTGCACATCATATGTTCGGTAGAAATAACACGATAAAGACTAGTTGCATAACCAGCACGATTAATACGCTAACTCATTCAATACAGTGGGCGTGTTGTTATCAAAACGAACAGTGATATATGGAATAATCGTTAAAATTGGCATGCAAGTGGTGAGTAAAAAACGTGAAATTTGTATTTCCATAGTACAATTATAATCATAATGATCGCATGCCATAAATGACTCTAAACTTAGTTGCATTGCTATGTTCACGTGTATTATTACCTATCACGTGACTAGGCCTTGTTTCATTGCCGTTTGTCGATTGATTTACAATTCTTTACCCACCCCACAGCCACCGCGAAGGACTTTTGTCTTTATCCCCGTGTGGGAAATGATGTATGTGTATCGAATGGATCCAGAGTCGATATAACGAGCTGCTAAGACCCACACATTGAAACTAAAAAGTTTAGACTCAATGACTAATATGCACTATAAACGACAACTCAAGAAGTCACATGACTACATTAGACTTCAAATAACTGCTTCAAAATTCAATCTATATGGACAACTCAATAATACTAATGACTAAATAAGAACTCTTACTGATAATTAAAAACAAATACCAAAAGGGAAAACCGATGAGTATTAACTGCTGAACACTTCACATTACTATTCAGGCTACTAGCACTGGGGTTTTCTAAGCAATACCGAGAAATACTAAACGTTATATGTGACTGCTTGAAGCACTGTGAACTACTTAGGAAAACGAAGGACTTCTTAAAACTCCACATCACTCATTCAGAATGTCTTAAAGAATAGTAACACAAACCGATGTGAATCATTTTTAGGGAATTTAATTGTGTTTGACGAAGACAAACAATTTCTTCCTGCGTAAAGTTGCAGCAAAAGACACACAATTACTTATTCAAAATTGCAGACGATTCTGAATCAATAGGTTCGTCTGAAATTCTTCGAAAAACACCAAAGCACAAAGATACGAAACGGAAACCAGCCAAGAAACCATTCGATATTTGGTTAATAAAATTGTGTGTAGAATTAAGAAATCGTTTGGATTTAACAACAACAATTACAATTTTAAAGGTATGTTTTGTACGATGTAAAATGTTTGATTAATGAAACTATTTTGTTCACATTACCTAATAAGATGTATTATGAATTACCAAATATTGTGTGTATTAGCATGGTATGAATGAGTCGATTGCATGTAAAAAGTGTCGTAAGGTATGAAGTTCGCTAGTATATAAAAAATATTTGCGTGCGGAATATAGGATAGTTACAGCCAAAAGCAGTTCCCGACATAAGCACAATTTCAGACACACCTAAAGGGGTTTTGTCGTCGAACGTTCCTGGACGTATAACATTTAAATACCTTAATCGAATTCTTAAAACTATATCAATAAAATTGAACATGCAGGGACTTCAGGGTTTTTTTATTGTGTGTTCACATGCATGCGATTGTTTTGTATTTTAACAATTTGACATCTTGTTACCATTATATAACTATCGTATATACATCCGTATAGTGTTGACTATACATCACACTAGTTATTCGGACGGAGTGCTTTATTGTACTTAATCTTCTTCTGAAATAATGCCTCGTTCCTCGATAATCTTAAGTCTATTCTGGAACAGAACAGAACAGACAGTAATTAAAACTTGTACAAAGTACATCGTCAGTCTAACCCATGTTATAATAGACATTCATAATGTCATGTGAAAAAAGAAAGTGATAATACAGTAATAAGTAGTGTACATACTATTTAAGATTATACATGACAGTGGTGGGAAAACAGAAAATATTCGCATTTTGCAAAGTATTATTGTGACAGGGTGACAATCGGCTATTATGCTTATAATGTTTATAATAACAAGATTAGCCTAAGCCCGCTTTCCCATACTGCAACAATTATGAAGTAGTTATGTTGAAAGTGTGAAATGGTTATGTTCCGCAAATTACGTAGTCAGTGAAAATTCTGTATGAGCCCATCTGTATAATTAATATAAGATGTTATAACACTTATTCAAAAATGATAACTTCAATGGACGAAATAATATCATTTATCTAGATGTTTTCAAGAAGGATTTAGGTCGAGATTTGAACAAATATTTCGTTAAGTCGTTCAAATCTCAGAGTAAGAGATAGGGTTTCGCAAATTTTGTTTAAGTATTTATGCATTCGTAATGGTCAAACACAAAGATAACCTTATGTTATAATAACAACGACGGTATTATTTGATATATGTCTACGTATGTGACGTACAAGCTGAAGTTGAATTTAAAATTTTGTGAAAAATAGACACACATAAGATTTGAACACTAGCAAAATCTAGCGAGTAACACATTTTAGCACTATAAACATGTCCGTATTTTATACGAAGCTAATGTATTTCTCATTAAAAAAAAGCATTTAGTTTTTAAGCACATTGTACACGTATTGACAAATGCATCCCTCTGAACTTCCTTTGAATAGTTGTTGAGAAATAGACAGGAATGCCGAAATACACTAACAAAGTGTAATGTTTGGCCAAACATTTAATAATATTCAGGTGACTTATAATGGGAAATTTGTTTCACGTGTTTACTGAAGGGTGAGACATAACAGCAATTACGAAGCTTATTGCATGTGCGGTAAGTGTCATTCCAGATAAGCCTGTACACTATGCACAGGCTTAAGTAAGACCACACTTTTCGAACAAACATTAAGCCCGCGATTTGGATGATACTCATAATAATAACATTCCATTATTTTATATATCACATGTAATAATTCATTCATTTATTTACTTTTATTTAAAAAAAAGCATTCAAATTAGATACAAACTAGTTGCCATTAAGTGTAAAATCGTGATCAAATCAGAAAATGTGTTATATGATCAAGTCAAGTCAAGTCAAGTCAAAATTTATTTATTGTCGGTATGGGGGTAACAAGTATATAACATAGCTATGTATAGCTTTTGACCGACATTACAAACAGAAGCAAATTGCAAAACATAATTAAAATATGAACATTCATAAGAAATAGTTATTATAATAAAGCACATTAACGCACACTCAAAGCACAGTAAAAGCAGTATTACTATAGCACATTATTAAAATGTAAGCGGAAATATAATATCAGAACTATACATTCAAAATTAAGAGCTGTGTGAAAGTTGCTGATCTTGACCCAAGGAATGGGCCTAACCTGTCATAAAAAGAAAATGTGTTAAAATGATGATAGAGAAAAAGGAGGACAAAAGTGNTAAATGCTCTATATTGATAAATTCAAACATTTGACCTAAAAATCTGCAGTTAAAAAACAAGAATACAATTTAAAAAGGGAAAAAAAAGTAAACCTCATCAGGGCTCGAACCAGTGACCATCGGGGTCCTGGAGTAAAAACCAATTAGACCGCTCGGCCATCCTGACAAGTATGTACGATAGCCGTATTTTATACCATATATAAGCAATCCTCGTAGTTTTACAAAATATAGCGACAATAACAGAACTTTCCAAATTATTCAATCGTTTCGCGTCGAACGACGCTTTATGATTTTGAGGTTTTCAAATCGTCAAAAGATGCATATAATGGATATTTAAGAGCATTGTAAATGGTCAGTATTACTATTTCCTCAAAAATATCATAACAAACGCGAAAATTTGCGAATATGAAACAACTTTTTTTAATTTTGTCAATTTACCAATCTGTTGGACGGCCCCTTTAAAGGTATGTTATGTACGATGGTCGTTGCTTCTCTTGTTGTGTGCATCAATAGATTAATGAAACTATTTTTTTCACGTTTCCTAATTAGAGATATTATGAATTACCTAATAGTGTGTGTATTAGCATGAAATGAATGAGTCGATTGCATGTAAACAGTGTCGTAAGGTATGAAGTTCGCTAGTATATAAAACATATTTGCGTTCATGGTTGGAACATACGATAGTTACAGTCGCAAGCAGTTCCCGATATAAACACACTTTCAGACACACTTAAAGGGTAATGTCGTCGAACGTTTCTGAACGTATAACATTTAAATACCTTTATCGAATGCTAAAAAATATATCAATAAAATTGAACTTGCAGGGACTTCAAGTGCTGAGACCACTTGGTCTACTATCCTGGGCTTTTTTAGTGTTTGTTCACAAACATGCGATTGTTTTGTATTTTAACAATTTGACATCTTGTTACCATTATTTAACCATCGTATAATATATATCCGTATAGTGTTGACTACACATCAATTCACACTAGTTATTCGGACAGAGTGTTTTACTGTACTTAATCTTCTTCTAAAATATTGCCTCGTTTCTCGATAATCCTAAGTCTATAATAGAACAGCACAGAAATTTATTAAAACGTGTTCATAGCGCATCGTCAGTCTGAACCATGTTATAATAGACATATCATAAGGTCATGTGACAAAAATAATAAGTAGTGTACATACTATTTAAGATAATAATTGACAGTGGTGGGAAAACAGAAAATAATCGCATTTTACAAAGTATTTATGCGACAGGGTGGCAATCGGCTATCATGCTTTTAATATGTATAATAACAAGATTATCTTAAACCCGCTATTCCATACTGCACAAAAAGTGTGAAGTAGTTATGTTGAAAGTGTAAAATGGTTATGTTGTAACGACAAATTACGTGGTCAGGGAAAACTCTGTGTTAGCTCAACACAATAATTGATATAAAGTTTGGTAACACTAACATGTATTCTTAAATGATAACTGCAATGGACGAAATAATATAATTAATCTTGTTTTCAAGAAGGATTTAGGGCGAGATTTTTACAAATATTTCGTAGTAAAGTCGTTCAAATCTCAGAGTAGAGATAGGGTCTCGCAAATATGTTAAAGTATGTATACATTCGTAATAGTCATACACAAAGATAACCTTATTTTAAAATTACATCGACGGCATTATTTAATATTTTGTTTACGAATATAACGTACAAGCCGAAGTTATATTTCAAATTTTTCGAAAAACAGACACATATACTTTTCAAAAACTTTTAAAAAAAAACTATCGAGTCATGAATTTTAGTACCATAAGGATATCCCTATGTTATACGAAGCTTTTAATTCGAACTGCATTTCAAAAGTTGTTGAGAAATAGACCAAAATCTAGAAGTGTACAAACAGGGGATGATGTTTGGCCAAACATTTAACAATAGTCAGGTGACCTATGTACGCGACCTTTATTGGGATATTTAGGTTCAACGTGTTTACTACTACGTAAAAGCGATCAAGAAGTTGATAAAATTTAGCGATGTGGATAATACTCGCTCTGGGTAAACGGGTCTTAATGCATATGCGTAAATTATCGTTCAAGATTATCCTGTGCAGTCCGCATAGGTTATAAGGGACGACACTTTCCGTTTTTTATACATTTTTTTGTTTAAAGGCAGTTTCTTCTTAACGAAAATCAAGTCTAGGCGGAAAGTGTCGTTCCTTAACAATTTCAGTGCTGGAACAGAATTTTGAAGGCCTTTGCAAACAGTTTGGATCCAGATGAGACGCCACAGAACGTGGCGTCTCATCAGGATCCAAACTGTTTGCTATTCTGATAGTATTCTTTGGGAAAAAAATCGAAGAAAATGCTCATTTAAAAAATTCAGCAGATGACATTTTAGCAGACGACAAATTTCCCAGCATGCAAAGGGTTATAAGCCTGTGTTATGACGATACTCTGCGCACATGCATGAAGCCCGCGCTGTGGATGATGCTCAGAATAATACAATTCCGTTATTTTAGACATTTCATGTGATGATGCATTCATTGTTATCTTTTAATATAAAATAATCATAAACGTTAGAAACAAACTATTTGCGATTAACTGTAAAAACGTAATCTAATCAGCTAATGTTCGTATGTGATCACAGTACACATAGGTAAAATAACTTAATGAAATCTTTATAAACGTAAATGTTTGCACTATCTAAGCACTTTATATACCCCCTTTAAATCAAAGTTAAGTCTTGAAGTACAAAAATTGGAATGTGGTCTTAAAATACGCCGTAATTATTACTTAGTTTATCATTTCTAAAAAGGAAGTAATCCCTATATAGTTTTTAATTAATCCTCTTGTTTATGTCATAATTTAATAACTAATTAGTGTGCCAACTCAAACGGTTCTCATATGAGTCGTGTTCTGAGAAAACTGGGCATAATGCTTGTGCGTAAATTGTCATCCCAGATTAGCCTGTGCAGTCCGCACAGGCTAATCAGGGACGACGATTTCCGCTTTTATGGAATTTTTCGTTTAAATAATGTCTCTGCTTAGCGAAAATCCAGTTTAGGCGGAAAGTGTCGTCCCTGATTAGCCTGTGCTGACTGCACAGGCTAATCTGGGACGACACTTTACGCACAAGCATTATGCCCAGTTTTCTCAAAACACGACACATATTGTCCGCTTGTGATTACATGTTCATCATTTACTTCAATGTAGAAAAAATGCACGCAGTTATATTATAAAGAGCAAGATAATGATGATGATGATGTTAACGATGATAAAAAACGATATTCCTGCTTATAATGTTAATGATGATCGAGGTATTTTATAATGTTTCTTATGTCTTATGAGTTGATGCTTTTGATTTAACTGACCAATGTCATTATGTAGTATGCGTTACTCGCATTACTCACATTCATTCATTTCCAACTGACCAATCCATGAGTGCCGCTCGAGGCTCATTCTGCGCTATATCAGTAACACTAACTGAACAATAATCACCGTTCCATAGCCAGGATTGTACCACGAATTAGCGGTAGCCGGCTGGGATAATGAGAGTTTTCGGTTCCATACGACGACTGTGGGTTCATATCACATATTGCTACCTGAAGGATTCAATTAGTGACTCGACTAAACTTCCGTTCTGTGGGACGACGGTAGGCAAATGACCAATGCCATATACAATCCAGAACAATGATTTTGTTTTCATACGTTCGTGTTGTCTCAAAACGCTGTATACCCAATGGAAAATATACAATAAGTGACTGCTTGTTGAGTAAGATTTAAGTTATTAGGAGGATTGTCCTGAGCTTTGAATACAAATAGGTCAGAAGTTGAGGAAATGATTAGGGCAAATCTATAGGATGATGATTCATTTTTAGTTTCAGCAACTTCAAATCATATGCAAATGTCTACGTTTTTCATTTTACTATTTCTCTTGGCTACCTTATTGATAAACTAGTGTAAAATTATTGATGGGCAATAAATTATAATTGATTTAGTGGGTTTACTGATTCCCGAATTAAACACACACATGCCGGAAAATGACGCAGAAATCCACGAATTAACGTGTCCAAGAAAAAGACATTTAAAATGTCATGCCAAGGAATATAAATGAGTAATGCCGAACTTAAATGCATGACGGAAAGTTTTTCGGATAGTTACAGTCGAAAGAAGGACCCGTTTAAGACGTACATTTTGTATTTTAAGGACAATGTCGTAAAAAGGGAACCACTCGGTCATATATGCTGGGTTTCTTTTCTTGTCTGTTCAAATAAATAAGATTGAGTTGTATTATAACAAATTAACATCTTGTTATCATAATATAACCATCATGTTTTCAACTTTATATTTAACTTTACATAACTTAACACAAGTTATTTGGAGACAGTGATTTTTTGTACTTAATCTTCTTCTTAAACGTTGGCTCGTTTCTCGATAATCTTAAGTCTATAATAGAACCGAACGGAACAGAAATGTATTAAGACGTTTACATAGTACATCGTCAGTCTGTTATAATAGACATATCAAAAGATCATGTGATAAAGATCATGTGCAAAAAAGAAAGTGATAATGCAATAATAAGTAGTGGACATATTATTTAAGATCATTCATGACAGTGGTGGGATAACAGAAAATAATTGCATTTTTACAAAGTATTTATGCGACAGGGTGGCAATCGGCTATTATGCTTTTAATATTTATAATAACAAGATTATTTTAAGCCCGCTATTCCAAACTTCAAAACATGTTAAGTAGTTATGTTGAAAGGGTTAAATGGTTATGTTGTAACGAAAAATTACGTGGTCGAGGAAAATTCCGTGTTAGCTCATCACAATAATTGATATAAGGTTTTATAACACTAATAATTTCAATATGATAATTTCAATCTATGAAATAAGATAATTAATCTGAGTGTTTTCAAGAAGGAACTAGGGTGCGATTTGAATAAATATTTCATTACCTCATTCCAATCTCAGAGTTATCGTTCGTTTAAACGAGATAGGTTCCCGCAACTATTGTTTAAGTATGTATGCATTCGTAATGGTCGAACACAAACATTACCTAATTGTATAATAACAACGAAGGTATTATTTGATATATGTTTACGTATTTGACGTACACGCTATAGTTGAATTTCGAATGTTTAGAGAAACAGATACATATAAGATTTGAAAACTTGCAAAAACTATCACACATTTTAGTACTATAAGCATGTCCATTTTATAGGAAGATTTAGTATTTATTACTTAAAAACTTATAATTTAAGCTCGCTGAATTGACAAATACATGGCGAACTGCATTTGAATAGTTGTTGAGAAATAGACCAAAATCCCAAAGTGTACAAACAGGGGATTATGTTTGTCCAAACATTTAATAATATATTCAGGCGACCTGTGTTCGCGACCTATTTCGGAAATTAAGGTTCAACTGGTTTACTGATACGTAACAGCAATTACGAAGTTTATTACAGTTAACGATGAGGATGATACTCGGAATGATAATTCTATTATTGAGCCTCGCTCCATGAAAACGGGGCTTAATATATGTGTATACTGTCGTCGCAGATTAGCCTGGGCAAACCGCACAGGCTAATCAGGGACGACACTTTCCGCTTTAATTATTTTTGCTAAGTAGAGACTTCTTTTAAGCGAAAAATACCTTTCAGGGACAACACGTTTGCACCACAATTGGATTGCTGAGAAGATACATGTACTTCCTTTCAACGAAATATACAATAAAGGTGGATAGTATCGTCTCTGATTTGCATTCGAGGACTGCACAGGCTAATATTGGACGAGCATTAACGCACATGCAATTAGCCACGTTTTTCCAGAGCGAGTGTCTAGTACACTAGAAGGTACCAAGCATGTATATGTTGATGGTACCAATTGTCTGGAAAACGAAAATACACATTGATTGAAAACATTTCCCACTCGTTTCACTGGGTGGAAGTATAGGTCAGTAAGCGACTCTATTTGACTTGTTTATTATCACTGACCGAGAGTGTCTTCTCTTACTGCAGACAAAATATGCAAGATGTACGAGGTGTTTTTGGATTAAATAGTCTAGCAAAGTTCACAGGGAATATACAATAAGTATGTTAATAATAAATATTTCTATATTGTTACTGGTGTGAAACTATAATTCTTTGAATATTCAGGACATATGTTTTATATAATTTATATTGTATCATAAAATAATTTATAGTAAGAGTTGTGTGTAAAATCCATAAAATGTGGAATTATGTAGGGTGTATAGAGGTAAGTTTATAACATGACAAAACGTCTGACTAAATACGAAGTTTTACGCTTTTTAATTGTAAAGTTATCACATATTTTGCAATACTGTAATGATGGTAACGTATGAACTTTTCACCTTTTCTACGTGTGAAACAGTTCGTCCAACAATGATAAGTTTGTACAAACATGTCTGCAAAGCAATTCCTGAATGGTTTCTTAAATGGCGTTACACTGATTTCACCCATCCCTCAGTGATTGAATCAACTCCATTCACTTGGTAATCGTATTAGTATTTTTCAAGGATAATGTCCTATCTTCTATCGTTATTACTAATATTATGTTAGAAGTATAACGTCTTATCTGTATTGGTCAGTGTTCGATTTGTATAGGACAAGGCCCTAATTTTCATTTTGGTTTGTTTGATAATTTTATAAGGCGAAGGTACCAATATTTACAAGAGTCTTTTTTCAAGAACAATATCCCAGTTTCCAATTGCCTATTCTCTTTTATAGATGATCTGCTTTTGACATTTTTCTATCTTTCTGGGCCATGGGCTACCATAGGTAATGTTTAGTGGCCTTAGCTTTTACGCCAAACTATCCACCCTCTCTCCCGTTGCGCCGACTCCGAAAGACCCTACGACGTATCTATCCAGATCCAGTAAAAAAATGTAGTGTAAAGTGGAAGCGATCGTACATCCTTAAGGGTTAATCAAGATGGGTTCTCTATACAAAACGGACATTTTAAACAGTTTTCGGTGTCTTAACGTTTTTACGACCAGATAATTCTGACGAGTGTATGGTGTTTTCATTGACATTTTTTTAATGAACATTTTACGCGAGAAACTATGATACTTTGTACACGAAGAACTGTTTTGTATGTTAACAAATATAAGTAGAGCTCAATTTCATCTAACAAATTGTTGATGGAATAAACCAAGAACAATCAACATTCGTGGTTTACATGTCTAAATCGTCTTACGGT
>VMBQ01014371.1:0-14488 GCA_007657795.1 Dreissena rostriformis | reverse complement strand
GGTGTACAATGCCATTTGGCGTGCATCATCTTCTTATCCATGTATATACTCATACCAAGTTTCAATGAAATCCGCCAAAGCACTGACAAGATATTTCTCCGGACACAAAAATGCCGGACGGACGGACAGCCGGACGGACGGACAACGCCAAAACAATATCCCTCCGCCTCTGGCTGGGGATAATTATTTGTTTGCATATGCTTCTGTAGAACTTATTTTTCGCTAAATTGTATTTATTCGATTAGCTTTTTTCTTTGAAACATAAAATAACATGACAGCAAAACGCCGTCTGCATGCACCAAAGCGAATAAACTTGTTTCTGAGATATATGTGGAGAAAAGAATGTTTTTCCTGAGACATTCAATGTTATTTTTGTCGGATACTTACATTTTCTTAATAACAAAATGTGTGATTTGTTGCATGAGTAATACATTTATATATATGCACCGGGATTGTATTATAAAATTAAGTACATGGAATGCCATGTTATACTAACAAGAGAACCATGATGGTCCTTAAGCGCTCATCAAACTTCAAACTGAGTTCAGAGTCAATGCATTGACTTGATAACCTAGTGTTTACCCTTACCTGACCCCAATTCAAACATGGCCTAGATATTATCGAGATAAATGTGCTTCTAGAGTTGTAACAAGGTTTTTCTCACATTTTACCTATTGATCTAGTTTTTGAACGAATGACACACAGATTACAACTCAGCCAGAATAGTGTCAAGATAAACATCATAACCGAGTTTCATCAAGACCGGATACAAAACGTGTCCTCCAGACTTCTAACGAATTTAACGACGACACACGACACATTATGTTTATTTCTTAAAGAATTAAGCAACCTGTCATAAACAATGAGGTACATATACATGTCAACTTATTTATGTAGTTAAACACATGCATGATTACAGACCAAGTATAATCAACTTTCATGTTTTTTATAAGCTAAACCAACATAAACACAATACTTGGGATCCGTATTGTAATTTAATTTAATGCAAAATTACTCATTACTCAATGTCATTTAGTGTTTTGTAATTAAAAAACAACAACATATAGGTTAAAATATTAGGCAAATACTTGTAAACACGATTTCCATAACTTAAAAACAAGAGCTATGTTTGTACAATGCCCCCTACTGCGCGTTGAAGCCGCACGGCAGCTATTTTAGAAACAAGGTTATATTTTGAATATAAAGGTCACAGTGACCTTGATCTTTGACCTAGTGACCTTGTAGATCTCAATGAGATGCATTCACATTTGAAGTTTAAAGAACATAGACCCAAGAGCTTTCATTTTATGAGCAAAGTTAACGTTTTGGGACAGGCACACACATACAAAGACAGACAGACAGACAGACGGACGGACGGACGGACGGGCAGACAGACAGACAGACAGGCCAAAAACAATATACACCCTGATCATTCGATCTGGGGGCATAAAAATACAACTCATGTTTTACCATGTTGCTTTGCACATGACAAGGCCTACTAAACTGGGAGAGATGCTACCTGCAATCCATAAGAAACGTTCATTGTATATACATAACAATTTAATTCAATAGTACCATCTTATACACAATAAATTGCAGGAAATAGCAATAATGCATAAAAACCAGTCAAAGTTTAATATGATGTATGAAACACGCTTTAACTATTTGTAGATTTACATGAAATACGTTCTTGCACAATTTTAACAGTTCGTTCTGAAATAATGTGCAACGGTCGTACACATACACACATCCTGTATGCCCAAATTACTAGTCAACCAAATTATGAAGTTGTATGATGTGATTACAAGTTGCATTCACTTGAGATATTGCAATACAGAAACAGATATGTCCAACACAATCCTGCCAATGGTTATGAGGGTGACAACAGTAAAAGCTTTCACGAGCATTATATTTAATAATAAAGATACCATATCAGTTTAACTGAGATATAATTTATATACGTTTTTTCATTATATACATGTCGATAATCTGACTCAAATAATGGGGTTTTCAAATATAAAATATAAAGATACAGGAAAGGATTTCATTATGAAATCCTTATTGGTATTCAACGGCTGGGAAAGCAGACAACTTTCATGTATTAAATATAATGAAAATATCTGTTATGTTCAATGGGCTTGAGAAAACCCCGTTTTCATCTTTTCAAAACATGTTTTAAAAATGTATTTTAAATAAAATCAATGTTTTCATAGGTATTGTTTCTCATGAGAAGACACAAAATAAATGATACATAACGGCCGCTTCAAAAATGAAACAGTTTTTCAGAACAAATTGTTGTGGGGGGATATTTGTATTAACATCAGGATCAGAAAATGTTTAAAATCCATTCCTCATGTGCACTGAGAGTTCATTCAAATTTAATAAATTCACCTTGACCTGACTGGTCCAAATGCAATCCCAAGCTACGGTAAGTCTGCATGAATGCTAGCTATGCACTAAATTACAGCATAATAACTCAAAGCATGGTCAAGTTATTTACCGGAAACATTTTTTTTATTTTTTTTGTCACAATGAACTTGACAGGCCCCAAATGCAATTCCTGTGAAGTTATGCATGAAAGCTACTTTTACACCGATATGCAGCAAAATGCCTCAAAATTCCAAAAGTAACAAACACATATATGTATATATTTTTATATTTGTATTTCACTAGAATATTTTACATATAATGGGAAATTTGCTGGACATTGTTTTACTAGCTTTGTCCAAGATCCAACAGACAATCCTTGAGACAACTATAGGCTTAAACTGCATAAACAAAGTAAAATTCAAGAAGCACATATTACGGGTATGCATCATTTGCAAATCACATGGAATCCTCTGTTGGCAATACATGAATGTGACGTATTTTTTAGAAACTTGCAAAACTGTAACTGTAAAAGACAAAATATTCTTTAATCAACTGATACTTGCACAGAAATATCATTAATTCAAAATGTTTTGCTATGCTTACAAATATTGTCAAAAACTTTAAAACTTTCACTGAAATGACAAATTGTAATATCCACAGTTTAACTTTCACTCTGCATTCAAATATATTTTATAAAATTAATACTTTGAATTCAAAACTATATCTGAAATTTTCACTGTATTGAAAAACAATACCTATAAACACCAGCTTGTACATTTGGTTCCTAAATTGTCTGAAACTATGTAGAACAATGTGTATCTTCAGACACACACATACACACATTCACAAATAAATTGACCAAACACAAAATCGTGCTGGTAGTAATGTTGGTGGAAGTATGTGTTCACGTTTCCCTAAACATATTACTATGTAAAACTCGGAGCATCCTCTCTGGGTTCCACCACTTGTAAACGCAAGTGATGTGCAGGTAGTCTGGCCTTGTTTGGGGTATGCAGTAGTGCGAGTTCACATGTTCCAACAACTATTTCTTCCCACTCATACTATATCTGGTTCCAAAAATTGTCTGAAACTATGCAAAACTCAGGGCATCTTCTGTTGGTACGCCATTAATGTCACACATATTGACATAGGTTAGTATATTATGCATGTAGAGTCCGGCCTGGTCAGGGGGTATTGTCTCCAGCTGGTCCTGAAGGTCACCGTAGATGTCGGAGAAACTGAAGTGGCCCTTGGCCTCAGGACAGTACACACCCTCTGTAGAAGACAGAGCAAGAACTAGATATGAGCCTCGCTCTGAGAAAACGGGAGTTAATGCATGCATGTATAGTCCTCACAGGCTAATCAGGGACGACACATTCCGTTTTTATGGTATTTTTCGTTTAAAATTAGTCTCTTTTTAGTGAAAATCCAGTTTAGGCAGAAAGAGTTGTCCTTGATCAGCCTGTGCGGACTGCACACCCTGTGTAAGTTTAAACATATTTATTTTAGCTCAATAACATCGAAGCTGAAGGCTTATTGAAATGCTCTTGAGTTCGTTTCCTGGGTAGATACCAGTTCTTGGTGTCCTTGGGGTAGATCATAAGAACGCTCCCACAGTGGGGAACGAACCTATGACCTCCCAGGGTAGCTAGGCGGACACCATATCCATTATGCCACGGCCACCTCTGTCGCACACAGAGCAAGAACTAGATATGAGCCTGGCTCTGAGAAAACGGGGATTAATGCATGCAGGTTTAGTGACGTCCCTGATTTGCCTGTGTAGTCCGGCTAATCAGGGACGACACTTTCCGCTTTAATGGTATTTTCGTTTAAAGAAAGTCTTTTCATAGCGAAAAACCAGTTTAGAAAGAAAGTGTCGTCCTTGATAAGCCTGTTCACAATGCATAGGCTAATCTAAGACGAAACTTGACGCACATGCATTAAGTTCCAGTTTAACACAGCAAGAACTAGATATAGAATGTCGATGAAGTAACATACCACAAAAAAATAAATTTATAGAGGATATGTGTTGCTTTTGGTATTCGGTCTAAAAACCAAATACACTTTGATTTTAATTTAATGCTAGTCTAATGTTTGTTAACAGGGTTTAAACTAGGCATTTTTTAAAGTAATATTAACAGTCCTTGTTAGCGACCCTGCCTACATACCCCTGAGCCAGTCCTTGTTGCCAATGTTCTGTGACTCCATGTCCTCACACTGGGACAGCATGTTGATCCAGGGCACGTCCATGTGAAGGCTCCAATCACTGCCGTCAATACTCTTACCTGCACAGTGAGGTTGGTATATGTTTTTTGTTTTTTTAATGTGCAAATTTTTTGTTTCAACAGTATTATAGTAAAACATACATACATATTTTATATGTAGCAGTTCGTGTACATGTACATGTACTTGAAGGGTGTATATAAACATAATTGTTATCAAAACATTCATATCGGTTGGTATATGTTAATATCTATTTATTTTTGTGTGGATAAACTCAATTCAAGTATTTTAAGTTTATTTTAAATACTCAATCGTAATGAAGTGCCTCAAAGTGGTTTTCAAAATGTTTGAAAGACAAGATTTCGTATAATCCAATGTCGCATACAAATAGGAAACATGGGAACACCGCCAAATAAGGTTTTCAATTTAAAGTGACTTTTTAATTTTTAATTTCTATTTTAAGTAACAGTGACCTAAACCAAACGGCTTTAAAACACAACAATAAGTTAGGTCTGCATGTTAGATACAAACATACACAGTTTCATAACAATATCGCCATAAACACTCAAGCTATAAGAAACGTTTAGAAACACTGACCTTTACTTTGATCCAACAGAATATAATCCATATACCTGTTGGCTTACTTCACACACAATTTAAACAAATCTCCATCAAAACTGAAGTAATTTAGCAGACACCATTTTTTTCTATTTCTAGTAACTGTGACCTTGACCTTAACCAGATTGGTCCCAAATTAACTCCCATAATAGGTCTGCATATAAGCAACTTAGGCACAAAATATCAGGGCAATATCTCCATCCAAACTCAAAACCATTTTTTTATTTTTAGTAAAAGTGACCTTGACTTTCACCTGACTGGCCCCAAATGCAATCCCAAGCTAGGTCTGCATGTCATCTATATATACAAACTTATGCAAGCAGACTGTCAGACCATCAAACAGAGTGTCTCCAATATAACTACAGGGCAGGGTAGTGTTACCATGCTGTTTGAAGAGTCCCTTGTTTGGGGGTTCCATCTGATGAAAGAGGCACCAACCATAGTCGTCCACCACCTCCCTGTAATAGAGCAGCAAACACCAGAATAATAACAAGTGAGTCTTCTTCTAGGAAAGCTGGGCTAAATGCATGTGCCTAAAGTGTCATCTCAGATTAGCTTTTGCAGTCCGCACTGGCTAATCAGGGACAACACTTTCTGCTTTTTTGGAATGTTTTGTTTATTGGAAGTCTCTTCTTAACAAAAATCCAGTTTAGGCTGAAATTGGCGTCCTTAAATAGCCTGTGCAGACTCACAGGCTTATCTGGGACGACACTTGACGCACATGTCCCTAGGGCGGCCATATTTGTCAACCCACCTGAACTATTTTTGACTCAGCNTGAAGCGTTATGCAAATCAGTCCAAGTTTTTATGGCAACCCGACTCACCCTGCGCTCGTCCTCCTCCCATACAGGGTCCCGTGTGCTGTCGTTCTTGTCACAGGTCGCGACCTTGAACCCCAGGTGACCTTCACCCTTGTGGCGGGGACAGACAGGGGCTATGGCTGCGCACTGAGACTGGAACTTGCCTGGGATAAACACTTACAAACTATATTCGTTGATGCGGTGAAAGTTATCAAAACATTTCAACTCTACAAAAACATTTGCCTTATTCTATAGGTCTGCAGAAATGGATACATTCTTACTATATACAGTCAAATTGTGATTATACAAATCACAATAATACAAAATGACAGTGTCAACTTACTTAGAAATGCATCCTTGTTTTAAATTAATATTTTCTATCAATCTTTATACTTCATATTTTGTATCCTTATGCATATTTTTATTTTATTATTAACCAACCAACCAAATTATTTATGTGTATGTGTTTATCTCAATATACTCTCTGGTGCATCCCACAAGAAATTAATATAGCAATTACACTTGGTTCAAACTTATTTCCATGTTTATTGTATTTTAGTCATATGTACTGCAGTAGTAGTAAAATGATATGCTGGAAATAAATTGGGTTAGACTAAACTTTACAAAATCAGGTTTGCTCGGTCACGAACTGACTGGTTTACTACAGTACAGCCTTGCATATAGGGTTACCTGGTACAATGATCTTGTCTCTTGATCGTTTCTTGGCCCTGGCCTTTGAGACCTGCTGTCGGCTGTTCTTGATTTCCTCATAATTCACTTGGCAGCCAACGTCATGCTTTACTTTCTTGCATATACATGCTAAAAACAAAGTGGAAATCGATAATAGATAAAGATCTGCTTAAGCCTGAGTGGACTGAAAGTAATGCATTTTAATAGTGTATCTATAAAAATGAAAGTCAATTACCTTCATTTCAGTGACATATTTTTCCTGTTAAGTGTGAAAGGAAAATATACACTTGACTTAATGTTTGGTAAAAACATAAAACAAACATAGTTTACTCAATTTACTCAAGAGGCCAACTATCCCAAGTGTACAAACTATAAAATCAGTGTCATGTGTCAATGTCCTTTACGTTTGTGAGATGTCCATTACAATTTTTTTCTGCAAGAGCATTTTTTTTTGCAAGTATTAAGAGAATTGGGCTAATGCAGCAGTCACTATAAGCTGTAAAATTACCTAATTATAAAAAACCAAAATACTGGAGATTTGTTTGAAAGGAAAAAAAATACTGGTTATACAGCAACTGTGGATGGTCATATAAAGTAAATGATTCAAATAATACGTTAAACACAATAATGCACATAACTTGGAAACAAGCATTTGAACATTTATAAATAGGTAGGAATATTGCTAATATTATTTACGTGAGCTTATTAAATCTAAAAAAAGACAATTTCTATATGCATGTTGAAATAGTTGCTTAAAGAGCAAAGCAAGGATGTAATTTTCAACCCACCTCAGAGAAGGAAACCCTCGAAGTTCATCATTATTTAACAGACACATTAAAGTCAAGAAAGGTTGGTAAATAAATATTGACACTTTAAAGGAGAAATCACACATCTGCTAATGAGTAACTAGTATTTTTACTTCTAAATGTCTCCTGCTAATTCCAACAGCATTACCTTTTGCTCCTTTCTTCTTGGAAGCTGGACTAGGCTCCGATGACTCCGTGTGACTGTCTTTGTCAGTCACTTTGTCACATTCTGCTGGTTTCACACTGGACTTAACTTTGCTCACGAGTCCATGCTTGGTCACCAGGGCTTTGCCCTTCTTTGACACGACCTTGGATTGCCCCTTGCCCTGACTAGAGCCAGCACAGGCACTTTCCCCTACCCCAGGAGATGCCTCTACATGTGATTGGCTAGGCAAGTTTATGTCACTGTTGCTCCTTCTAGCAGAAAGTCTTTGAGACTTTCTCCTACTTTGTTTACCCAAATCAGAACAATTGTTATCCTGACTACTTGTGGAAGAGGACCTTCTTGGCCCAGTCCTTAAGTTGTACCCTCTGTCATTGCTAGCAGCATTCTGATTGGTGGAATTCTCCACATCACCTTCATTTTCATTGGCTGAATCAGAGTCACTGGACTCACTAACTTCATGACCTTGACCTTGATTGTCCTGTGCTGGATTTTGACCTGCGTTGTTATGGTGATCCTGGTTGTTGTTGTTGGCATGCTGGTGCCCCTGCTGCCCCTGGTTGTTGTTGTTGTTGAGGCCCCCAGGGGGCTCCATGACATAGGCCCCGCCTATCGTGTTGTTCATAAGGGAGGTGGCCGCCCCCAGTCCTGTACCAGCTGATAGGCCTACCCTGTCAAACAAAAACAGGATTGAGTCTCATATTAAGTTATAAAATGCATTTTCTCCCATTTCATCAGTGTCAAAATAAAGTGTTTGTTTATTATACAGTCACTGTTCTTATTTCTTACATATTATTTATTCATAAGAAGTTTAAGCCATTACAGTAAAAAAGTAGTATTTTAATTGATTCATTTTGTTTGTGCTTCTTTTATAAGGATTTCAAATTTGTTCAAAAAATTGCGAAAAAATAGCCCTAGCTATTTTACATTGAAAAGGGTCATATATAATCTGGAGCTATAAGAACAGTAGAGAGAGGCCTAACCTGGAGCATCCTTTGGGTGGCTCCTTGAACATGTCTATGAGTGTGAGGTACTCCAGTGTGGGCAGGAAGGTGAGAAGTGTGACCAGCCTCTCACACTTCAGGCCATGACAGTCCGTCAGTGTGACCTCTAACACATGGTGGAACACCTGCTGACCTGAAGTTAAATTAGCCTCTTTCTTGGAAAACTGCACAGGCTAATCTGGGACGACACTTAACACACATGCATTTACAAAAACAATATTATACTCACAGGTGAATATGTGAAATGAGGTTCTTATGATTATCAAGGTCATGGGCAGAAATATACGCCTGTTTTAAAAAATGGACCCAATGAACTTGATTTCCATTTTATGGCTAAAAAACATCCCTGGAACTATTGATAAAGATTCTGTGAAAAGTAAATGAATTAAAAGAGCTGAAAATGTTGCACATTTTACATAAACAAAAGGCAATAACTCTTAATTGCCTGAAACGAATTTGTTGGTTATCGAACTTCGCCTTTTCATGTAAACAAACATTCCCAGAAAGTTGGATTCTTTGAAAACGGTAAGAGTATTTTGCATACAACAAAGGGCAATTATTCTATAGTGAGAACTGCACAGGCTAATATGGGAAGACAATTCACAAACATGAAACTTAATGCACATGCGTTAAGCCCACTTTTCCCAGAGCGTGACTCATATATAACAGCTACCTGGAGTGAACCAGAGTATGGGGTTGGAGAGCAGGGGACAGTGGCTGATCTCCAGGGTGTGGGTCCCTGGGAAGTTCTGTCCCACCATCTTCATGCCTGCGTCCGTGATCCAGGCCACTGAGTCAAGCTCCTCCTGGAAACCGGTCGCTTCTAGTCGGGCATTGGTCCACACGTCTGAAGGAGGAACAATGTGCATGTTAACCCATAACCACTCAGAAACACACTTTGACGCATTTGTAGTCCCTTAGAAAATCAAATTAAAATTAAAGACTTTTAGTTCTAGATTCAAGTTTAAAATACTTACCTTTGGTACTAGATTCAAGTTTAAAATACTTACCTTTGGTACTAGATTCAAGTTTAAAAGACTTACCTTTGATACTAAATTCAAGTTTAAAAGACTTACAATTGGTACTAGATTCAAGTTAAAAAGACTTACCTTTGGTTCTAAATTCAAGATTTAAAGGCTTCATTCCCAACCCTAAGATACTGATGAGCAGCAAACATTATAAAACCTGAACATACTGTGAGTTACTCGCAGCTTTTCTGTTTTTTGTTTTGCTTGTTGCATATAGCCATTTTCGCTTTGCTTCTTGACCGGGAAAGAGTTAAGAAGGGATGAGATTGCCAGTTAATGAAAATCCCTGAAAATTTCGCCAGTGGCGTGACTGCAGGGATTTTTTTCCTTATTACAGAATGGCCGTGAACGCCCAATTCACAATTTCAACACGGCCATTTCACAAACTAACAAGGCCACAAAAACGGCCATTTTAACTGTGAAAATCGGACATTTTGTGCTCAAAACTGTCAAAAACGGCCATTTCACAATTCAAAATTACGTTTCATTTTAGTGTAATTGCTTCCATTAGTGTACGTACAGTATGATTTGAGATAGTTAGCCTGTCTGAATGCTGTTGATCAGATGATTTCAATGAAAGTTGTCAGTTATTTATAGAAAGAAAAAAAAAGTCCAGACAATGAAATTATGATTTTAATGAATTATTAAAAAAAAATATATAAGATTGATGGAAGTATTTAACATGCTTTTACTGCACTTATTCTTAACAAAATGAATTTCACAATACTTACAAGTTAGCAACTCGTTTTTTTACAATTTTCAGAAGTTCGCGACTCATTTTTTCACAATTTTGAAAAGTTCACAACTAATTTTTTTCACACTTTTGAAAAGTTTGCGACTCATTTTTTCACAAAGTGAGGGGCCAGGACCACTTCACAAAGGCAGGAAAAAAAGCTCTGGACTGGCCCCATATTCTTAAAGAGCTACAGGGATTTAACCATTTAAAGGGTAAACTTAAAGTTGAGATATTTTTTTTAAGTTGTTTTGTTGAAACTTTCAATGGGGAGTTTTGGAAAAATAAATACTTTTTGAGTATGGTCATAGCACCAAAATTATGACAAAACAAATACTGTTAAGTTTTTTTAAAAACATCAAAATGCAGTCAAAATAGTAAATGGATTACAATATTTCAAAAATATTGAAAATAAGAATGCATATAGACTAAATGAATTCAAAATATATAATACACAGAAAATAATTGTGCTTTTTGGACATAAAATTCAGACCATGTATGTAATGTAGGAATTTAAGACAGCGGTACCCCTTGATTATATTCATAGTATGTATAACCTTAATAGGGTATTTATTACCGATCTACGTCTCTAAGGGACCAAGCCTGGAAGACTTCCTTCAACAAGAACACATATTTGACTGAACATTAAACCATCTGAATATCAATATCGTATTTATTATATGGCCTTTGTACATGTCTGGATGTTAAAAAAATTCTAAAGCAAAATAGTAAAATAGTTCTGGCTTCCATCCTGATGTCCCTGTGGTAAGGTCAACACAAAAAAATGAAAATCTTTGGAAGTTTAAAGGTTAAATGTCAAGAAAATCCAAAGTTAATGAATCATCATTATTTACATACAAAATTTGCTAAATTATCAGGCACAACTTGTGTTGTTTTTTTTTAAAAGGAAAACAATGATTTTTACAAATACATGTATTACTTTTATTTTCAGAATTCAAACAAAGCTGAGAGGTCAGAGATAAAACAATTCACAACACATTATTATTTGGGTGACAACTGCTGTGTACCAATGCTTTGATACGTTGAATTCTTCAGATCTTTTGTTAAAATGTTTCATATTTCACTATTGCAAGTTTTAATTTATTGATGTCTAGGCGGGACACGGGTATTCCCACTGAACACCAAAGACTTAAAATTGTATTTAGCCGAATCAAACTTTGTCTCATTTTTATTATTAACGGTGATTTGATGAAGAAACAGTCGTAGTCAAATGTAAATTTTATTTCTTTACCAGAATGCACTTATTTAAGCCATTGGTTTGCAAATTACAGAGCAAGCCGTGGTTATGTGAACCTCAGAAAATTTTGGCAATTTATCAATCAATGAAATCCATTCTTAGCTGTAGACTAGTCAGTGAAGCATTCAAACCTCTGTCAGGGTAAGGGAAGGTGTCTGTCCATCCCAGACACAGCTTCTCAAATCCCGGATTGATGGTGACGTCTGCCACAGAGAGGGCTGTGAAGAACGCATCCTTTGTCAGGGAAGGCTGAATGTACAGCGATTCCAGACTGCAAGAAACATATATGGGCAGGAGTTCAATAAAAACGGGGTTCAATGCATGTGCGAAAAGTGGCGTCCCATATTAGCCTGTGCAGTCCGCAGACTTATCAGGGACAACACTTTCTGCTTTTATGGGATTTTCTGTTTAAGAAAATCTTTTCTAAACTTATATTCTGTCTAAGACTGCACAGGCTAATCGGGGACATCACTTTAAGCACATAAATTTAGCCCCATTTTCCAAGATCAGGGGTTTCTTTAAGTTTCAAAGCAGGCGGATATTTTTTAAATCTAGAATGAGAATTTAGTTGTATATTAACTGAAGCATCAAAATGTAGCATTGAATTGTAAAAATAGCAGGGTAATGTGCCTGCCTACCAAGTCTTAATGAAACAATTAGAAATATCATGTTTCGAAATAGATAACAGATTTGTTTTCTTTTAAAACCTTCTAATTTTATGTACTTTTATCAACAATTCCTCCAATTTTATCAAACGATTATAGGTCATTGCAATGTAAGGTGGCTGTCTGCAAAATGGTCCAATTTCACAAGCTATGGCAATACTATGAAATTTACTACATGTAAACTGATAAATTTTGAGAAAACCTACAAGACAACAATCATCAGATAGCTCGATAGACCAAGATAGCTTAGCCGCTAAAATGTGGCGTGTTCTGAGAAAACTGGGCAAAATGCTTGTGCATAAATTGTCATCCTAGATAAGCCTGTGCAGTCCGCACCGGCTAATCAGGGACGACAATTTCCGCTTTTATGGAATTTTTCGTTTAAATTTAGTCTCTTCTTTGCAAAAATCCAATTTTGGCGGAAAGTGTCATCCCTGATTTGCCTGTGCGGACTGCACAGGCTAATCTGGGATGACACTTTACGCACAAGCATTTTGCCCAGTTTTCTCAGAACATGCCACAAATAATGGCCCTAAGATCCAGGTATCAAGGTTATACTTACTAAGGTGCAGAGGTGACAATAAGGAAGCCCAGGTCAGAGTCAAGGGGGTTCTTACACGAACCAAACATGATACTTCTCAGACGCCGGAACCCACCGTTCTCCCAATTGTCCTCACAGATGTTCTGTATGATGCCACCTGCAGGAAAATAGCAATTATATAAGCCGTGTTCTGAGCAAACTGGGCTTAATGTATGTGCGTAAAGTGTCGTCCCATAAAAGCCTGTGCGGTCCGCACAGGCTTATCAGGGACGACACTTTCTGCTAAGACTGGATTTTCATTTAGAAAACACTTCCTTGAAATGAAAAATGCATTAAAAGCGAAAGTGCCGTCCTTGATTAGCATATGAGGACTGCATAGGCTAATCTGGGACGACACTTCACGCATGCATCAAGCACAGTTTTCTCAGAACAAGGCTTATATCTTAAGAAGCCACGCAGAAAATAGTGTTGTTTGTTTGTTTGGAAAAGCTGGTTTACAAGTACTTACCAGTTACCTACTGGTNCATCAAGCACAGTTTTCTCAGAACAAGGCTCATATCTTAAGAAGCCAAGCAGAAAATAGTTTTGTTTGTTTGTTTGGAAAAGCTGGTTTACAAGTACTTACCAGTTACCTATACTGGTAACCTTATAACTGACAACTACAGTATTTGAATACTGGTATGAGGCAGGGAAAAAATGTGTCGCGTTCCGAGATAACTGGGCATAATGCTTGTGCGTAAATTGTCATCCCAGATTAGCCTGTGCAGTCCCCAAAGGCTCGTCAGGGACGACAATTTCTGCTTTTATGACATTTTTCATTTAAATGATGTCTCTGTGTGGACTGCACAGGCTTATCTGGGACGACACTTTACACACGTGCATTATTCCCAGTTTTCTCAGAACACGACTCAAATGGCTGTAGATATAATTTCATGACCAATCCCCACACAAGTTCTGCACAAGGTTAACAAAATCTTAAACATTTTCTGGAATATAGGCTTAGGGTATACATAATCTTTTTCTTGAACATGACACAAGATAAACTTAGCGTCTGCAATATGGTAATAGACTTGAACTGCTTCTGAAATATGTCACCAGATTAAGATGAAAGATAAACTTAATTAGAATGTGTCCATAAAATTAGAAAAGAAATTACTATATATATACAACAGGTTTGAAAAATGTATATGATTAAACAAATCTGGACATATATAAATTATGTAAGTCAGGAAATAACAAAAATATTATGTTTTCATAAATGGCCCAATATTTCACTTAGGATCCTCAGTGTGTTTTTTTGTCAAATTTTGGGCCCAAATCTAAAAAGAATATATGTTTTTCAAATGACAGCCTAAGATTCCAAATCGAAGGTTTCCATTTTTTATTTTTTATTTTAAATAAATTGCAATACTTAGTTCATTTCCCTATTCATCTCTTTACATGTAGGTTAAACCTTTGTAAATATATTATTGAAAACACTTTTATTCTCAATTAAAAGTATTGGTTAGCAAAAAAAAACAATTTCCCAATTTTAGTACATACATATAGGATCTGACATGAGGTGTCATATCATACCATATTTTATTAAA
>VMBQ01014370.1:0-15136 GCA_007657795.1 Dreissena rostriformis | reverse complement strand
TGAAACGCCTTCTATTTTCTCGGTGACAAGTCAATCGTTTTTGGTTGTCCAATCTTCAACAGTTTTTGTTTGGATCCGTTTCCCATCGTGTTTTCTAACTTTTTGAGCCACCGATGCAATCAAATTGTATAATATCAGGGCGACAATGTCTTTTTCTGGGTTTACAGATTAAATGTCAGGATGGTTAGACGACCGTATGTAGCCATTATATGGCAACAAAGTGTTGTTTTTTAACCGATTTCGGTTTAGCCGGCCTTCCCTGGCGCGCAGACATATTGTTTTTGACGGGTTTACAAGTTACCGGAAATGACATGACAGAATTGACAATAATACCGGAACCCAGTCTACAACTTTTCGGTGATTTAAATTAACGAAAAGCGCCGTTAGGTTAGAGACCAACAAATCATGCCGCACTGACGCGTACGTATCGGTACGGCCAGATTTTTTTCGTAAATGCGTAAAAGGGATATTAAAGTCGTTATTGTACGTCCAGTTTATAAAAATAAATGCGTAAACCTTCATGAAAAAGCCGTATTTACGGCTGTACGGCCCTTATCTGGAGCTCTGATGATTGTAACAGTTTGTTCACTTTTCGAGGGTAAAATTAGTTAAAATACTTCTAACGGATGTCAACAAAGAGGATTTAATGGTTTCTGAAGTCAATCTGAACACTCATTGGTATGAAAGCAAAATTTTAAACTGCAATTTTGTTTAAATTAGTTAAAGGTTAATTGGTAGGAAATGTCAGCCCATTTGATACTGAAAAAAGCATAGTAGTGTCACGTGAGCCTACCTAGACGCGGTTTCTCCCTTGCAAATGGCGTTGTTAACAATGATGCAATGGTCACCTGGTTTTACATGTGACCCGCGCGTGTTTTAATTAGATCATTTCTCTCCATGGACAAAAATTGAAAAGGCCTATCTTTGTACTGAATTTGGGTATTTTTTTACCGATTTTGACCATTTTTTTGCATATCTGACATAAATACCATCACATTTTGACTCATAATCACTTTTTTGCGACACATAACAAAAATGGGAAAATATACCAACATCAACTCGGCCGGCTTTAAAGGTAAATTGGTAGGAAATGTCAGCCCATTTGATACTGAAAATAGCATAGTACAGCATTGTTGGTGTCATGAGTATTGCTTTATCTAAAACAAGATGTTTGGGATGAATACAGTTTTGACATTTTTTATTTTTTTTAAACAAGATTACTACACGTATTGTACAAATCCAGATATCGTATCAAAGGTAAGTAATTGAGAAAAATAAATAATACATGTCATGCCATATCAAAAATGGATATGAAAATAAATTGTTGGAAATGAATACACAAACTCCTGCCGTCTCCAAATTGCTAGTTTTGTGCAGAAATGTTGCGCAACACCTACAGTTTATTTCCGCACAGTAATTTACAAATGAGCAGCGCTCTGGTATAACCAGGCTTTTTGCATGTGGGTAAAGTTTCCGCTTTTCTGGTATTTTTCATTTAAAAATTGTTCAGTTTCCAATTTATTTTATCATATTTCATAAATCAACAAGAGATGTGTTTGTAAGAAACATAATGCCCCCTATTGCGCCCTTTTTTTTTTTTTTTACCTTTGACCTTGAAGGATGACCTTGACCTTTCACCACTTTAAATGTGCAGCTCCATGAGATACACATGCATGACAAATATGAAGTTGCTATGATTAATATTGCAAAAGTTATGACAAAACTTTAACGTGAAACTTTAAGCTGTTTTGGACAGACTTGGTGGATTTTCATCAAATAAACGGTGTTTAATCATAGATTGATGATTCGTGCTGGCAACCACAACGACATTTGTGTGCATTATTTGATCTTTGATGCTGTTGCATAGCGTTATTAAATACACCTGTGAAATCACCGTTGGATACCTTTTCTTTTATAATATATATAAGGACCAAAATTAATCCATATAAACGGACTCCCAGAGACTTTGATGATTTTTGCTATGGTGGCTCTGGGAGTCCATATGCACCCCTTCATAAACATGGGTGCAGTTCAGCGCACGGAATCCGTGCGCTTCACTAAACAGACGTCGTTAGAGACAAATTGAGGAAAATAATAAATAAACTTCATAAACATGTTAAATTTACCTGAATGGCAACCTACGGATGTTATCCTTTGCATGCACCCTATAAAAACACGACGATGTTTCAACACACTTCTCTTGCTGACATTTTTATGTTTAAATTTGAAACGGTGTATTCTGTACGGAATACCACATCATTGTCGACTTTAATAGGCACCATCACATAACCCCATGCGCAAAATATTGGTGTAGTGCGACCTTACTGATATTGGGTACCTTACTGATATTGGTCAGTTTTCTCCCTTTTCCAAGATGGTGGATACATCGTGCGAAAGATAAACAAAGTCAATTAAAAGCAATTAATTCTTGCTTTAATGGTACCATTTGCATGAGTTTGTAAGGTTAAGACAGGTAAACGTTGATAAGTTCTTGCAGTTTCAGTGTTCCTTAAAGCGGGACTGTACGATTTTTACATGTGTTAAATTTTAATATATTGATTAAATTATGTTACGATGACTCAAAATAGGCAAAACAAATTATACTTTGAAGACGAATTTCATAAAATGCAGCAAAGACAAGTTAGCGCTGGTTAAAGCCGATGCCGACACTTTTACTCGTATTTGTAAGGAAACAAAATTGTGTCTTTGTGTCATATGAACGAATCTGCACTAAAACTAAATTTAGATTCACATTGTATATGTATTATATATATGCTGGCGAATTGGGCTGGAAGCCAATTTCAATTTTAGATTTAAATATCTGGCTTATTTCGCATTTTTCGACACATGTTCTTCTTAACTTTTATTTTAATTTATATTGAAATATATGTATACTAATTTTTAATACATTTTATAAAAATTGAATTAATATTTGACAAAATCGTACAGTCCCGCTTTAACCCTTGCATTGTTGATTAAATTCTGCACCCATGTTTATGAAGGGGTTCATATGGACTCCCAGAGCCGTCATAGCAAAAATTATCATAGGCTTTGGGAGTCCGTTTATATGGACTACTGTGCATCAGATTGAATCGTTGCAGCTCCAGTATCAAGCCAATCGGTCAATCTTTCCACAAGTAATTGATAGAAAACTAACTGGTCTACCGAATGACCAACCGACATCCTGCTAAACAATAAAAAACCCTCTTCTTCACAAAAAAATAAGACAGCATTTTGAATCTTGTTCAATCTATGTTACCAGACCACATCTAGCATTGAGATTTTGTCTATTGCAATAAGGAACACTGATTGTTTATAGGTTAACTTTATTTTACGACATATTTACGAAATATTCGTTGATTTTGAGCGTTAATGGTGCTTTTAAAAAAAACTCGCACGAAATACACGTGCTTTTATTTTGGCACAATACGCCGTATTTTCAACATAAATTTACTTACGATTCCAATGGTATTGCAACTATCCAATAACTGAACATATGGTGTCAACGTGGTAAGCCTAGGTTCTTCCAAAATCAAAACTTTGTCAAATGTCCGACATTGACTTGGCCGCGTTTAAGAAAGACTCCGGCAGCGGATATGCGGTAAAATAGTCCCTCTGAATCAGCAGACGATTTATTGCATAAATTACGGAGGATTCCGGAGATAACCGATGTATCACTATTCATACATGGTTGCATACGACTTTTAAATCGTGATACATCGACTATCTCCGGAATCCTCCTAATTCCGAGGCTGATTTGTGAAATAAATCGTCTGCTGATCCAGAGTGACAACTTTATACAGTCATAGGATAAATACCAGTAAATTAAAACAAATAGTTAGTTCAGTTTCAGTAAAAAACGTGTTACCGTAGGCTACATGCATTTTGTATATCTGTGATGACTTTTTACCTTAAATCAGTATCTCATTTAATAATTTAGAAGTACCTGTAACACTCGAGTATTTCGTTCAATTCCTGAACGTATTCGTTTGAATCAGGTGGCGGTGATTTGATAAACATGTGTATACCCCGTCAAACCCGAATATGGCCTCTGCTGAGTTCTTAAGTAAAGGCGACTCTTGACGCAGAAGTTTTCCCGTGCACGCCATGTGGTAGTGGTGAGAAAACAAACAGCGAGTACGTCCGATGATCCTCGCCACGTTGGCGTTATGGATCGGAATCCAACGGATCCCCTGAAGTCGTCATAGTTGCAGACGTAAAGCGGTTAGAACGATAAAAAGTCGCCGAAATGTAGAAGAGCTAAGGTTTCTGTGGAATTACATAAACAATGTTACCCTTGTGGTCGACTATACGACGGTCAGGGATAGCATGAGCTTCCGAGCAACTTTCAATGCATTTCTACTGTGTTCATCTCTCTTTGTATTACGGGTTTCTGTAAATGTGTCATTGCGTTAAAAGCGTTTTTTTTTTAACGCAAATGAAGTGGAAAGGTCACGGTGTGGTCGCGGTTGGGACTCTGTTATACTTTGGAGTTATAAAAACACCTTTGATTTTCTAATCGGCGTGTTCCAACACATAAATTGCATTTCCAGTGTAAAGGCATTATTCGTTGTGCGATGGAGGTATTTTGAAATCTGATAAACTTCAGCAATTCTGCGGCCAATTGAAATGTTTTTATGAGAATATATCAAAGCGAAACAATAAAAACGCGCGACATCGTGTCAAACTTGTCCGCGTTGCAAATTGTCTTTTTTTTCAGTGAACTTACGCTGCGTTTTTCTTAAAATAATATAGCGAGCAAATTTTTAACCAAATAAAAAATTGCATTCCTTTTTGCAGCAATGTTCAGTATCGAAGAAGAGTTTGTCTCGCTAGAGCCTTCCTTTCATACACACTTCGAAGAACAAGATTGATTCGCTGCAAACTACGATGTTGATAAAATCTTATAGGCAACTACGTTCCTCAAATTGCATTTTTTTATTACTGGCATTATTTCGACATATGACCGTCAAAGAAATTGATTAAACATTTATGTCTGCTAATAAAGCCGATGCATCTGTGTTGGGGCTAAGACGTTGAATATAATATTCGATGCGTAGCGCTTTGGGTCATTGTCGACCTGTAATGGCTTGAAGTCTCCCGGGGGTGACTAGAAGCCGATTCATGTCAACATGGGGTGCCTTCAAGCCGATTCATGTCACCATGGGGTGACATGAAGCCGATTCTAGTCACCCGGGGTGACTAGCGTCGGCTTGAAGTCACCCCAGGGTGACATGAATCGGCTTCTAGTCACCTCCGGATGACTTCAAGCCATTTCAGGTCGACAATGCCCCAATGAGCAATATAGTTAGCCTTAGCTGCATGTATATGCTTAAAAAAAGCCGTTATAATCATAAGGGGTTGGGTAAGTTTTTCGTTTACTGCTAAAGTGTAAACCGTGTGAATACTTAAAAAAAAATGCCCAATTAGCATTAAACCTTATTATAACGTTAGTTCTAATGATATCTCAGTCGAGCTCAAAAATGGTTGTGGGTAAAAGGCAAGGGCAGATGCAACATTTATTATACAAACATCTCAAAAGCTGAATATAGTTTAGTTCATTTGTTTCTCAGGTAAGCAACCTAGTGCCCGTGGTCCTCTTGTTTAGCTCAGCTGAGCTATTGTGATCATATGTTTTATATTATAATTTTCTTAACACACTCCTTCCAAGACATTTAGCGTCGCGTAATTATTTCAATCTTTTCTGGGTCTTGTTGAAACTGGTATGCATGTAGACGTCTTCGAGATAAACCTGAGTGTTGTTGAAACTGGTATGCATGTAGACATCTTTGAGATAAACCTGAGTCTTGTTGAAACTGGTATGCATGTAGACCAATTTGATATTTACTAAGGACCTACATGAATGAAGGATTCTCGCGTGCAAACCTGTTCTCAGAGTCCACGGCTGACACACATTTTAAATGTATTCTTTAGAAAGAGGATTCAGTGTACTGGTTTAAAGGTATGCAACTTTTACATTTTGTTCGGTCAACACACGGGTTGGTAAGCATTTAATATTAGGCGGTATCACTTACGCATTTAGTGTAAATTTGGCAATACAATATATTGTGTTAATGTTTTATTTTATTTATTTATCATTTGTTTACACGCCTACATTTTCTCCAATATATTCATTATCATCCGATGTGTTGTTTTTCATTTGCATCGGTGAATTCCCGTAAGCACGGTATTGACTGTCGCATGCGACGAACAGAATGCTTCGAACCTGACGTTGTTAGGATGAAAGGCTTTTGAAAGGGAACCTATACAAAACAAAAGCTATCTTGAACAAGATAAATGACTGAAATAAAAAAATACGTCTAACATAAAGTATCATTTTCCAAACCAATTGCAAAGGGTGGGATGGATGGGTGTATTAGTTATGGTTTCTTCTGAATACATCTTGTAGATCGTCTTTTAGTTCCAAATACAAAACCTCAGCGAGGACACGGTCAACTGATCCACCCCTTTCCAAAAGTATAAAACTAGTCAAAATGGTATTTATGAAACGTGAACACAAACTGCGGTCAAGTATCTTGGGGCAGGTATTTTACACGAATTATCATTTGTCAATATGGCTCAGTCTGTTGTAAAGAAATCTAACTCTAGGTTAAAGTTTTTATATCGTAAAAGTGGGTACCTAACCCAGCATACTAAGAAACTTCTTGTGATGTCCTTAATCCAGTGTCATTTTGACTATGTTTGTTCTGTATGGTACAATAGTCTTACTCAGTTTTGGAAGAATAAACTTCAGGTGACCCAAAATAAATTGATCCGTTTTGTGCTCAATCTTGATTCTAGAACGCATATTAGCCCGGAACATTAAACTTCTTTGCAATGGTTGCCAGTTGACAAACGTGTCGAGCAAATAATGCTCTCTCATGTCTTCAAGATAAAAAATGGTCTAGTCTTACTCAGTTTTGGAAGAATAAACTTCAGGTGACCCAAAATAAATTGATCCGTTTTGTGCTCAATCTTGATTCTAGAACGCATATTAGCCCGGAACATTAAACTTCTTTCTCTCCTAATTACTTGTCAGACCAGTTTATTCCCCAGGATTCTGTCCATTCCCATACGACCAGATTAAGTAATAAAGGTGCTTTCTCTGTACCAAAGGTTAAAGTAAATGGGAGGAGTCCTTCAGTTACTTGGGCTGCACATTGTGGAATAAACTACCATCTTTTATAACCCAGATGACAGTACTGTCTAGTTTTAAATCTGATATAAAACAACATCTTTTAAATAGAGTAGTTTAATCTATCTTAAGTTACTATGCTTTGCTGTTAATTTTTTACATTTTCTTTTACCCAATGTCTTATCAGTTCGGAGTAATAATACATGCATACTTAATGTGACTTTTTAAGTTTTGTTTGTTTTAGTAACCTTTAAGTTTTTAATCCATCCAAATTTATCTGTGATATAAAGATCATAATTGATACATTTGATGTTTTCTGCTTTAAGGTGATACTCAATTATACTGTGATAGAACATGTCTGCAAAGCTACAATTAATGTGATATTAATGTTGTGCTCATTGATCTGAATCTCAGTATTATATTTCATGTATTTATTATTATTAACATGTATTTAGTATTTATGTATAACTAGTGCCTCTCTATGTCGTGCCACCAACAACAAGGACCACAATGGACATATTGCTCTTTTTTGTGTAATCCTTGGCGTAAGTGTGCATGCCATAGTGCATTCTATGCATGTACTTTTCAATTATGATTGTTTTTACTTCATATTGTTTTATGTACATGTACATGTTGTTTCAATGCATTGTGTGTATGTATGCTATCGCCGAAATAAATCTATCTATCTAAATCTATTTTTCTATATAATAATAAGATTTCGCAATCTATTTCATTCAGCCGCAATTTGGAATCGATTTTTTTGGTAGTTGATATTAGCATCTTGATTTTCGAATTGATTATATAAGGGAAGCAACTCAAACTTTATATTGACTCAAACTCCATGCAGTCATTACATCCCTTTCAACGTACTAGCAAAATTAGTGCCCGTGGATTTGGATAACTTAGGTACGTGTGTCGAACACGTAAAAGGGAGTAAAATAAATTAGGTTTAATATTATTAAGGTTATTATTATGCTCATATGATATATACGAACAATTAATAAATTATCTTTATAGCATGCTATTTCGGATTTAAATTTCTGACTTTATTTCCATAGACATCTTGTGTTTGCCGACTCGCAGACACGGAAAGGCATGCTTCGACATTAATCGGATAATATTCATATTGTTAAATAATAAAGGAAATAATATATTCTAGCATTTATTAATTATATTATAATATGCAACATGGAGTATTCCGGAGACGACAGTGCGCTCGAATGTTCCCTTTTGACAAAATCCGCGCGCTCGAGAGAGCCGTTATCGTCTTAACTCTATTTTCGCCAAAGAGAGTCCTACTTTAAAAGAAGAATACCATACAACCGGAAATTGTCGTTCCTGTGCAATCCTCACAGGTTAATCTGGGACTACAATTTATGCCAAATCATTTACTCCAGGTTCCTCAGAACAAGCCCCATATGTGTCGAGTTCTGAGAAAACTGGGCATAATGCTTGTGCGTAAATTGTCATCCCAGATAAGCCTGTGCAGTCCGCACAGGCTAATCAGGGACGACAATTCCCGCTTTTATGGAATTTTTCGTTTAAATAATGTCTCTTCTTAGCGAAAATGCAGTTAAGGCGGAAAGTGCCGTCCTGGGATGACACTCTACGCACAAACATTATGCCCAGTTTTCCCAAAACACGACACATATTGTCTTTAGGAATACGCTCGTACAGAAGTGCGTGATGTTCTTGTTACCTATTGGGTGTTTTCTGTTAATTGGTGTTTTGTTCTCAATCAAATTAACGACAATATTGCATTTTATACATTGCCTCGTAACTATGTTAAAATAACGATGGTGCTTACTTACATTCTTTAGTTTTTCTCTTTCGCAACGCTTTTGTTCAATTGTCTTGTCATATTTGTAAATTTTAAACTATGTTCTTGCCATTAATTTATTTTTAATCACTGTGCGTCCCACAGGCGAAAATATATCGTTATTCCTAAAGTTGACATCGCCACGTACTCTCTCGCCACATACTCTCTCGCGCTGGCTGCTTTGGTTACTAAAAGTATTATCGTGGATAGTACAAGCCGCTGCCAAGGTACGAAGTTGGTTAGTTTTTGCTCGACTTATTATCGAAAAGTTCGAGCTATATATACTACTCACTCGTTTGTTGGCTCATTGTTCAAGGCCAGAGTGCAACGACTTCGTGTCTCTGTGTCTGCTACTGGTATTAAATGGAAGCTACACACGTGTGTTCTGCGTGATTGTTTCTGAACAACGCACATAACCCTGATGGTCTTTTATGTCCATTTTGTTCTTCGAAATTGCAGGTTAAAGTTTGCGTGCAACAACTCTAAAACTCTACATTTCATACAGCCGGATAGAAAATAGAACTTCAAACATGTCACAGTAACAACAGAAGTATGCTATCAAAGTGGCAGAATAGCTGTAGTTTGCATAATTTGATTCGTTACTTTCTCTGTACCAAGTAAGACCATTTGTCAAAAACAACATTTTCTAATATATGTGAACAGGCTTAACCCATGTATGCATAGCGTCTAGAAAAAAGGCCTTGGCAAACAGCGTAGACCCAGATGAGACGCCGCATAATGCGGCGTCTCATCAGGGTCTGCGCTGTTTGCTTAAAGGAATTTCCGTAAGAAATATTCTAAATATAAAAATATATATACCAGACATCCCTAATTTTGGAAATAAATTGATCCAATTTAGAAGGATGGGAGAGTCAACTAGGCATAAATGGGATAAATCCCATGCTTGAATAGCGTATTGCAATACAACATAGAAAACGGATATTCGTTGTTGCAATACAATACAAGATATATGTTTTGGCATATTTTTGCAGCCCAAGCAAATAGTGAAGTTTTCATATCATTATTTCTTAAGTTCTAATGTTTGCTTATTTGAAAGTTCGCGGAATTATTTGATAGCTCTCTGTGGACAATTTATTCAGCGACGTTGTTAATATCATCATAGAGCAACTAAAGTAATGCTCCTTTCTTTTTTGTTTACATTGTGTGCTAGCCTACAACAGTCAATAAGTTTTCAGTTGGGTATGTTATAGATATGTTTAGGTTGTACTAGATGTAGTTATTTCTCAAACTAATACGTTTTATTACATTTGTTTTATCTGGATGCGCAATTAGGACGCGAATTAATTAGGTACTTACGTAGGTTACCTTAATAAAACTAAACCTAGTTGTCATGTCGTTTTTAGAAAACATAATGCTGCGTGGTCTTTTATCTGACCATGATAGAATTGTAAGCCCAACAATAGAAACAAAACACGCACGCAACTGAATTTTAAAGGTCTTAATGCCTTTAAATTACTCATTCAATTTTTGTTACACTGTGCTGTTGTGGTGGGCTATTTGTTGTGCATGGTGTAATGTGTCCCGTTTGTAATTTGGATTTACCAGCTGCATACCTGTAAGGTGGACATGCGCGTGCATTGTTGTCAGGTCGATCCAATGCACTTCAGAGAGTTATTTCCCTTTTATTATTAATATTTAAGTAAAAATGGATTTTGTGTTTCCGCGCGAGATCTCAGAAGCTTACATTCGGATTTGATGAAACCTATTCTTGTAAGGTATGAATGCGCATATTGTCAGACCGTTCCTGCTTCAATACGTTGACAGGAAGTTTTGGCCACTTATATAATAAATCGTTTTAACACATTATCTTAAAACACTGATGATCCGAATTGGAAGAAATTGGATAGGCATCGTCCTTATGGGATAGACATGCGCTGTCCAAGCGCACATTGTTAAGTCGTTCTGAGCCAATGATTGTTCAGGGAGTTACTGTCTTTTCTTTAGAATATAAACATTTTCTGAAGATTTTTACGTTTCAGCGATCGATCTCAATATCTAATGATCCGAATTCGATGATATTTTATATGCGGAATGTTTATACGTTGGACGTGCGAATATGTGTCGTGTTCTGAGAAAACTGGGCAAAATGCTTGAGCGTAAATTGTCATCCCAGATTAGCCTGGGTAGTCCGCACAGGCTAATCAGGGACGACAATTTCCGCTTTGATGGAATTTTTCGTTTAAATGATGTCTCTTCTTAGCGAAAATCCAGTTAAGGCGGAAAGTGTCGTCCCTGATTAGCCTGTGCGGGCTACACAGGCTTATCTGTGATGACACTTTACGCACATGCGTTTTGCCAGTTTTCTCAGAACACGACACATATGGTCAGGTCATTCTGTATCAAGTATATTAAAGGGAGCTATTGACATTCGAAAAATAACTTGTTTATGCGTGTGATCTCGGAAATGTATTTGAAATGAATTTAAAAACTTATAAGCAACATAGGCTTATAGGTAAAAAGGGACTTCCTTTAAACCAAAAATACCATTAAAGCGGAAAGTGTCGTCCATGATTAGCCTGTGCGGACTGCACAGGCTAAGCTGGGGCGACACTTTACGCACATGCATTTTTCCCAATTTTTACAGAACATGACACATATGGTTGGCTCTCCATCATGTATCTGTTATAATGTTGCGTTTATTGGTTGTATATGTTGCGGTTAGTTCTCGTATGTTTCACGACATGGAACCAGACATGGGTATTGCACATATCTTGTACCTTTCTATTACTTAAAAATGTTTGATTGTGTGTTTGTCTCATGTAAATATGTGTATATATTATAAAACATTGTTAATGTTATAATTAATAAATGAAAATGAAAATAAAAATTAAAAGTATAAATAAATAAAAAAAAAAAAATAATATAAATAAATAAATAAATAAATACATTAATAAATAAATAAATATATAAAGAAGAAAAAAAAATAGTCGCACAGAGAGCAAATTTGCATTATTCCCCACGTATAATACAACACGAACAATTGACTGTACACTATAAGAAAACTAGTAATCAATTTGTATTGTTTAATTATTTGTGTTTGATTTTTCTTATTCTTAATAGCATATTGATTATGAAAAAAAAATCTTACCATTTAATCCAATTTGTGCGTCAATAAAGGCAAATAATCCAGACACAACTACGCACGTTAATACACAAACGCTCCGTCTGTTTACCATAATGCACGTGAACGTCAAGTATGACGTAACAGGGGTATCGGTTTATAATAATAATAATAATAATAATAATAATAATAATAATATATAATAATAATAATCTCTTTTTTTTTCTGAAGATAACTCAGGTTTGACGCAGCACGTGCTATGGATATGCAGTATTGGTCTCCATAAACTTTCATTTATATAGCAGCGATACACTTGGCTATCTATTAAAGGAGCAGTGTGCGCTAGATCCTTTTAATTGGGCCGTGCTCTGTGAAAAGGGGGTTTAATGCATGTGCGTAAAGTGTCGTCCCAGATTAGCCTATGCAGTCCGCACAGGCTAATCATGGACGACACTTTCCGCTTTTATGATATTTTTCGTTTTAAGAAAGTCTCTTCTTAGCAAAAATTACGTTTAGGCGGAAAGTGTTGTCCCTGATAAGCCTGTGCGGACTGCACATGCTAATCTGGGACGACACTTTACGCACATGCGACACTTTACGCACATGCATTAAACCCTCTTTTCACAGAGCACGGCTTAATTGTAAACGCGTTCTCCCCAACAGAATACATAAAGTACATTAAAGGCACGTTTACGCGGTCGCTTTTATGGGATGTTTCAGTTAATGGTGTTGTCTACGGTTAAGTCAAACCAACGACTTGAATGTGGGACTTTAAAACCACAAATATATCGAAAGAATTTTAAGTAAATATAAGATTCCTGTAAGTGAATATTTCTTTTGTATTCATGACTAATCCTTGCGTATAGATAACATTTGTATTCCAAATTAAATTTCCATTTCACGGATTTGATCTTTGACATACTTTTCATATACACATGTATTTCGTTACTTCATCTTTATAGATTTCTTAACAGCAATCAGCATAATATAATGTTTTAATGAATTCTAAAGAATATAACGTACTATATTAAAGTGGCGTTCTATTTTATTATTGAATATTGTTTTTGCATTTCAAATTTAATTATGCACCAAACTATTCATACATTAAAGCTTTCAACATTAATTATATATAAAAATATGTTTGTAAATAAGCGTTATTGTTAAAAAGCATTCAGCATGGGCGCCACGTAAGCGGAAATTTGTGCACAGGATCGACAAGTCGACACAACGCTGTAATTTACGAGCGGTGAAAAAAAAAACGGTAAAACGGTCAAAACAGTAAAAAGGAATACTACGGAAAAATCATGCGTTTAAATGGAAACTTTCGATTTTTCTGTTGCCATGCTTAATAGGAAATAGCGTTAACAAATACGTAACGCGACTATCAAATTTAACCATGAGGCCTAAACAAAATATATGAGTTCCAACTAATTAGACCGACTCTGCTTTTGAGGAGCCGACTATACGTTGTTGTTGTTGTTGTTTTTGGCAGTCTGGTGCGGGTTTTCGATAATTTTAAATAAATTCAATAATATTAAATACGTTTACAAATAATTGTGCGATAATGTTCGCTACTTTCGAACTCGTTGAAAATCGCGATAGCAAAGTTTAGTCGGTTAATTTAAAACGAAACAAATAACATTTTCTTNTGGATCCTGATGAGACGCCACGTTCTGTGGCGTCTCATCTGGATCCAAACTGTTTGCAAAGATCTTCAAAATTTGGTTCCAGCACAGAAAGAGTTAATTTCAAATCTTAATAAACATGACATTGCAGAAATTATCCCTAATTACACCTTCAGGAACACACCCACATCCTATAAATGCAGTAATCTACAATACAACACCCAACTTGAAATATAAAATCAAACTAACACCACATGGAACAACATACTGATATGTGCCGCGTTCTGGGATAATTGGGCTAAATGTACATGCCTAACTCTTTCAGTGCTGGAACCGAATTTTTGAAGGCCTTTGCAAACAGTTTGGATCCAGATGAGACGCCACAGAACGTGGCGTCTCATCAGGATCTAAACTGTTTGCTATTCTGATAGTATTGTTTGAAAAAAATTGAAGAAAATGCTAATTTTAGAAATTCAGCAGACGAAATTTTAGCAGACGACAAATTTCCCAGCATGCAAAGGGCTAAAGTAGCGTCCTAGATTAGCCTGTGCAATCTGCACACGACAATCTGGGAGGACACTTTTCGCCTAGAATTGATTTTCGTTAAGAAGAGACTTCCTACAAACAAAATTTCATAAAAGTAGAAAGTGTCGTACCAGATAAGCATGTGCGGATGACACGGGCTCATCTGGAATACTACTTTAAGCACATGCATTAAACACAGTTTTCGGAGAGCTCGGCTCATATACACTGGGTGGGAACACTGTTCACCAAGACTTATTTTCATTAAGAAGAGACTCCCTTTAATAAACGAAATATTCCATAAAAGTTGAAAGCGTTCTCCTGGATTAGCCTACGCAGAATGCACAGGCTAATCAGGGAGGATACTTTCATCACATGCATTAAGCCCAGTTTTCCATGAGCTTGGACTGATGATAAAGATGGAAAGACAACAAAAATCTTTTTAAAGTATAGGGAACATATAAATACAAGCAGTTTTTTCCAATACAGGGATGACCAAACAATATGAAAATCTTTACAATAATCAAAGTTTTACCAGAAACTCGAACTAATGAAATAAAACAATTAAAATGGTCATAAAAGATAATTTAATGAAAGAGGGTCATTAAGAAGAAAGTAAGGAAGATCTGGAAATAAAATTAACTGAAACAAATCATATCTAAACATAAAATTTATATAAATAATGGTACCAAGTAACAACTTACAATACAACTAGAAATGTGTCACAGACACGGATGCCCACAAAGCATGTTTGGACAAAGTGAAATACACCATATATTCTACAGCGGACAAACAAACGAAAGGCCAAAACTGGTCAAAGTGAAAATTCCTTCTATAACGATCATCTACTGAATGCTGAGAGAATTTGAGCGAAATACATAAAACAGTGAGAGGAGTTGAAAACAAACATTTTTGGAACTATAGATACACCCCATAGTTACAGAGGAGTTGAT
>VMBQ01014369.1:0-13407 GCA_007657795.1 Dreissena rostriformis | reverse complement strand
GAATTTGTAATTTGCTGCCAATAACATGCCTTATACCTATCTGTTGAGTTGTTGTTTGATTCCGTTTTTAGAAGCAATTTAGATTAGGGAATAATTGATTTACTCACAATGAAATAGTGAGTAAAAGGGATTTTACCTATCTATGAAACCGAACAGTTGTTAAGTTATAAAAGGGGTGTAACCCGTTCAACGAAGCAAAACTTGTTTATTAATGCAATGGATGTAACGTATTAATGGTATTAAAATCGTTTAGCTACACAAGGTATGTTATCTGCAAATAAAACTGCAACTGTTTAGTAATTCAAGGGATGTAACATGCTTATGAGACTACAATTGTTATGTTAAACAAGGCATGTACCCTATCGTTTAAACTACAATTGTTTTTGAATATCAGGGGTGTAACCTATCAATGAAACTACAATTGATTAGTAATTCAATGGATGTAGTCTGTCACTGAAAAACATATGTGAGGGATGTGCACGGATTAAATCTGTTAATGAAACTACACTTACAAAGTTATAAAGGGAAGTAACACGTCAATCAAACTACAATTGTTAAGTAAAACAAGGGATTTTACCTGTCGCTGAGACTGCAAGAGTAAGGTTAAACACACTTAAATAAAAAATAAAAATAATAAAGGATGCAAATGATCAATGAAACCACAATTATCAAGTACTACAATTGATGTAACCTCTTAGTGTAACAACACTTGTTAAGTAAAACAACGGATCAAACCTGTCAATAAAATTACAATTGATAAGTTGTACAAGGGATGTACCCTTCAAATGAAATTACTATTGTTATGAAATACAAGGGATGTAACCGTTCAATAGTTGAAATAATTAAGTATCACAAGGGACGTAACCTATCAGTTTTTATACAATTATTAATAAAAACAAGGGTTGCAACCCCTCAATGAAACTTAAAAATAGGTAGTACAAGGTATGTAACCTGTCAGTGGAACTACAATTGTGTAGTAATGTAAAGAATGTAAACCGTCAATGACATTTACTTGTTAATTAATACAAGGAATGAAAACTGTCAAAGATACTAGAATAGTCAAGCAATATGTTGGACAGAACGAGATATGGGACTATATATGCTAGGTAAACTTGAAGAGTAATAAAAGGGATGTAATATGTTAATGATCTCTTTTTTAATATAACAAAGGATGTAACCTGTTAATGGAGCTCCAAATGCCAAGTAATACAAAGGATGTTACCTTTGAATGCAATTACATTTGATAAGTTATGTCAGGTATGTAACCTTTCAATAACATGACCATTGTTATGTAATACAAGGATGTAACCATTCAATGACAATGGTTATGTACTTGCGAAGGATGTAACTTTTGAAATAAACTAAAATTGTTAAGTAATAAAAAGGATGTAACCTTTGAACGAAACTTCTGTTTAGTAATACAAGTGATGTCAATTGTCAATGAAACTAAACTTTGTTTAGTCATTCGAAGGATTAACTTGACAATGCAACTACAACTACTAAGTTATACAATAAAACATGTAACCTGTCAATGAATCTTCAATTGCTAAGGCATATAATACAAAAGTAACCTGTCAATGAAACTACAATTGGTTAATAATGCCAGGATTCTGGAATGACACCTCTTAATGAAACTAAAATTGTTTAGAAATACATGTACAAGAGATTGAAACTGTCAATGAAAAATACAATTGTTAAGTAATAGAAGGGATGGAATCAGTAAATGAAAATACAAGTGTTGAGTATTTAACACGTGATTGAACCTGTCATTGAACATGCAAATGGCAATTAGGCATTTTGGGGAAAACAACTGCTAAAAAAGATCGAAAATGTTTAATCCGTCTAGTGGTATTTTCGGTATGTTAGAATATTGTACCCATATTGGTCGCGGTAACATAAAACAATAAATGTAATGTGTGTGCGGGTACCGGAATAAATGTGGTTTTATTTTACTTGACATATTGTCATATAATGTCAATAGCAAAATAAATGCTTTTATATTTGCCAAAACTATAGCATTGAATATATTCATAACATGTTATGCTAAATAATTAACGACGGTGCTTATACGTACATTTGGCTTTTTTAAACGGATCGTTACATTTAAGGATTAAAACTGATTTACATGGATTAGTTATGACATGTGGGATTAAAATGAAACCCAAATACAGCGTCACATGTTGCAGACAGTACACACATGTGAATACAACATTGTGCTTTTTGCTTACTGAACTTTCACTCAGTTTTGTATCCAGTAGGGATAAAGGTAAATTAACACAGAACAACTGTAATTTGATACTATTTAAATTATTACCATTAAATTGTATCCATTAATCCATTCATCGTTCCAACCAACCAGCCAACCATATGTGTCGTGTTCTGAGAACACTGGGCATAATGCATGTGCGTAAATTGTCATCCCAGATTAGCCTGTGAAGTCCGCACAGGCTAATCAGGGACGACAATTTCCGCTTTTATGGTATTTATTGTTTAAATGATGTCTCTGCTTAGCGAAAATCCAGTTTAGGCGGAAAGTGTCGTCCCTGATTAGCCTGTGCGGACTGCACAGGCTAATCTGGGATGACACTTTACGCACAAGCATTTTGCCCGGTTTTCTCACGACGCTCCACATATTTATATATAATAATAGAATATATAAATAATTTAATTATAAATGTAAATGTATTCAGAATACTGAACTTTTGTCATCGACGTACTGCCCAGGCTAATCTCAGACTACACTGGACACACATGCATGAAGCCTGTTTTTTAGCGCGAGGCTAAATTCAATTCTATTATACTTCTGAAGTTAACCAAGTTCTATATAAGCGTCGTCCTTCGGTCAGTAGATAGCGATTTGGAGTTCTGACGCAAAGTTAAAGAATCACGATAGTTGTGCACCAAACTGACAAAGAGTTGTGTCTTTACCGATGAGCCACGATAATTAAAAAAATACATAGATTTAACATAATAAAAATGTTTCTACGCTCCTGATGGGCGTTTCTTTTAGTGTTGTTTATTGGACAGTGAATTGCGTTCCTCGCCTTAAAAAAGATAAACGTGTATCATGTTATAGTTATGAACAATGATGCACTGTAATTCACCGTAGCTTTAGCTCAGGCTTTAACAACGCTGTAAAAAAAAATGCCGCCATAGAGAACAGCGCAAAATACAACGAACCTTTTCCGAATAAATTAACTCCACACAGTACCACCAATAGTATTCCATAACAAGATGTAGCAATCATCGTTGAGAACTATTTAGTATTGTTAATAAATGCATATTTTATCTCTGTATTTAACAACACTATAAGCTTGATCTTTTTTTAAAACAAAAGCGTTCGTCAGAAATCGTGTTCAAACGTATTCCAGTATAATCGATATAACACTAATTTTAATTTCAACCATTGTTTTCAGCCGTCAAGACGATATTTTAAGACAATAGAGCGTATATGCGTGAAAACGGCGTGTCTTTTGTCGTGCGTTCAATGAGTTAAATTGAATAGAACCGTAGCGATAGGGGTTTCAGATTTACTTAAATTGTTTTGACCGATTAGTACAGGATTAATGTTTGAACGAATTTTCATACACGAGCCATAATCGATTAAGTATTTGTTTTCAGTGGGGAAATTTGTTCAATTGTTTCTCTACTAGTGTCTCATTATTTTGTCTTTCATTGCCATAACAAATGATGATTAATTATTCAATGATTTTTTTTTAAACAAACATATAAGCCTCGCTCTGTGTAAAGGAGGTTAAATGCATGTGCGTAAAGTGTCGTCCCAGATTAGCCTGTGCAGTCCGCATAGGCTAATCAGGGACGACACTTTCCGCATAAACTAGAATTTTGCTAAGAAAAGACTTTCTTTAAATGAAAAATGTCATAAAAGCGAGAAGTGTCGTCCCTGATAAGCATGTGCGGACTGACAGGCTACTCTGGGACGACTCTTTACGCCCATGCATTAAACCCCATTTTCACAGAGCGAGGCTCATATGTATTTATAACATGCTCGTATTATTTGCTACTCAATGTTATTGAATGTGGTTAATTTTGTTCAGCGTCTATGCAGGCTGGTTGATTCGGATAATTTAAAATGATATGCCCACTTGTTCTGTTAATTCTGTATTTTAAGTTATATTTACTTGACGTGATTGTTTGTTTGTTTGTTTATTGGTAGGTTGGTTGGTTGGTAAGTTGGTTGGTTGGATATTTGGTTGGTTTGTTGGTTGGTTTGTTGGTTGGTTTGTTGGTTAGTTGGTTTGTTTGTTTGTTTGTTTGTTTGTTTGTTTGTTTGTTGGTTGGTTGGTTAGTTTGTTGGTTGGTAAGTTGGTTGGTTGGTTGGTTGGTTGATAGGTTGGTTGGTTGATTGGTTGGATATTTGGTTGGTTTGTTGGTTGGTTGGTTGGTTAGTTGGTTTGTTTGTTTGTTTGTTGGTTGGTTGGTTGGTTTGTTGGTTGGTAAGTTGGTTGGTTGGTTGGTTGGTTGGTTGGTTTGTTGGTTGGATATTTGGTTGGTTTGTTGGTTGGTGAGTTGGTTTGTTTGTTTGTTTGTTGGTTGGTTGGTTAGTTTGTTGGTTGGTAAGTTGGTTGGTTGGTTGGTTGGTTTGTTGGTTTGTTGGTAGGTTGTTTGGTTGTTTGGTTGGTTGGTTGTTTGGTTGGTTGGTTGTTTGGTTGCTTGGTTGGTTGGTTGCTTGGTTGCTTGGTTGCTTGGTTGCTTGGTTGCTTGGTTGCTTGGTTGGTTGGTTGGTTGGTTGGTTGGTTGGTATCATGTATAGGTGGTTGGATGGTTGGTTGATTGGTGGATTGGCTGATTGGTTGATTGGGTGATTGTTAATTGGTTAATTAGTTGATTGGCTTGTTTGTTGGTTGGTTGGTTGATTGGTTTGCTACGTTGTTTAGTTGGTTGAATGGTGGGATGGATGGTTTGATAGTTAATGGGTTGCTTCGTTGGAAGGATGTTTGGTTGGTTGTTTGTTTCGTTTGTTGCATAATTAGTTGGTTGGTTGCTTGGTTCTTTGTTAGGTTGAACGGTTGGTAAGATGTTTGCTTGGTATTTTGATTTGATGGTTAAATGGTTGTTTGGATTGATTGATGTTTTGTTGGTTGGTTGGTATGTTGGTTAGTTGGTTGTCCGCTTGTTTGCTTGCTTACTTGCTTGGTCGGTCGGTCTTTAAAAGGGTGGATTTAAAATTGCTGGATAATCGATTTGCAGCTGGACCGATTAGACAGTGTTGATTGTTGTTGTTGTTAGCTAGTGATTATATTTCAACATTGTTTGTTGATAATTTGGCTGAAAACTGATTATATTATTTTTGGGGTATTGGTCGGATTTACATCACTGGTTGATAAATAGTAGGTAGTTTGACCGGTAAAATAGTATTGGTTGGTTAGCTGGTCCTTCCAAAAGTGTTGGCTTGTTCATTTGTTGGTTGATGGATAAGTTGAAAATGTTTGGTTATTAAAAGGATTTTTAAATCACCGGCCTTGAAGTGTGAGTTGTTTTATTGATATGTTAGTACGTCGATTAAATACGAGTGGTTGGTTTATTGATGTTTGTATTTGGGTCGCGCTCTGGAAAAAGGGGGTTTAATGCATGTGCGTAAAGTGTGGTCCCAGATTAGCCTGTGCAGGCCGCACACATGCAGGGACGACACTTTCCGCTTTTATGACATTTTTCGTTAAAACAAAGTCTCTTTTTTAGCAAAAGAAATATCAGTTTTAGGCGGAAAGTGTCGTCCCTGATTAGCCTGTGCAGTGCACACATGCATTAAACCCCCTTTTCACAGAGCGCGGCTCATTTATTTTTTAATCGGTTGAATTTACATGTTCGCTGGATTGATTGGAGAGTGGTGGCTTTAACAGTGTTGGTTAGTTTATTGGTTGGTAAGTAGGTCCATTTAATAGTATTGGTTAATTCATTGGTTGGTTAAATAACTGGTTGAACAATCTTGGTTAGTTTATTGGTTTTCAAATGGGGTCGATTTACGATTGTCGCATGATATATTGTTGGTTCCTTTATTGAGTGGTTAGTTGGTCGGTTTAACATCGTTGATATAGGGTCACAATTTGCAAAGTGGTCTACTTACCAATCGTTGCTTGTTAATTGGTTGGTAAATGGGTCAGTTCAAAGTAATTGGTAAGTTAAAAAGAACATACAGTTTATTGAATCACAGAGGTTAATTTGTTAATCAGTTAGTTATTCAATCGTTTTTATCTTGTTTGGTGTTTTTTTCTCAGTTTGATGAGAAACGCCTGAATACAATGTTTTGGTTGTGCATTCAATTTACACAAAACCGTTTATGTTTTATTCGACATTATTATTTCACATATTAATAAAGAATTACGGTATTTGTATACCCATTAGGCGTAAAGAAAGCATTTGAACTGATAAGCTTTTTGTTTAACGGTATTGTATTCTCATTTTACCCCAGTGATTGCCTATTGTTTATAAACACTAGTAGATATCTATGTTATTATTTGAAATGGCATTTAAATGTGTATATTTTTTTAATGGACGTAAAAAAATGTTTAATAAATTATATTTTATGTTATATTGTTACCAAATAATTTTACTATGGTGTATATCGGATATCATACTCGTGGGTAAGAGAGTATTCTGGTGGTTAACATTTGTTGATTTTAATACTTTATTTAAAGACTGAACGCATAATACATTGTATCGGTCGTTAAATTAAATAATCGTATGCAATGTTTGTGTGTTTAAAGGCAAGTTATTACTATGTAAATCTTTAATGTAAGATCAGAACATATATTAGGTATTATGTTGTCTTCCTGTGTGTAACTAAGTTAATTTCAACAATCATGTTTAATGTACATACTTTCGACCATAAGTATGTTAGTATATGTTATAACAGACAGACAGCCAGAGACACAGCAAAACACTGATTGATACATATAGTCAGACACAAAGTCTTACATACATATAATTTCACAGTCAGACACACAGTCAGACACACAGTCAGACACACAGTCAGACACACAGTCAGACACACAGTCAGACACACAGTCAGACACACAGTCAGACACACAGTCAGACACACAGTCAGACACACAGTCAGACACACAGTCAGACACACAGTCAGACACACAGTCAGACACACAGTCAGACACACAGTCAGACACACAGTCAGACACACAGTCAGACACACAGTCAGACACACAGTCAGACACACAGTCAGACACACAGTCAGACACACAGTCAGACACACAGTCAGACACACAGTCAGACACACAGTCAGACACACAGTCAGACACACAGTCAGACACACAGTCAGACACACAGTCAGACACACAGTCAGACACACAGTCAGACACACAGTCAGACACACAGTCAGACACACAGTCAGACACACAGTCAGACACACAGTCAGACACACAGTCAGACACACAGTCAGACACACAGTCAGACACACAGTCAGACACACAGTCAGACACACAGTCAGACACACAGTCAGACACACAGTCAGACACACAGTCAGACACACAGTCAGACACACAGTCAGACACACAGTCAGACACACAGTCAGACACACAGTCAGACACACAGTCAGACACACAGTCAGACACACAGTCAGACACACAGTCAGACACACAGTCAGACACACAGTCAGACACACAGTCAGACACACAGTCAGACACACAGTCAGACACACAGTCAGACACACAGTCAGACACACAGTCAGACACACAGTCAGACACACAGTCAGACACACAGTCAGACACACAGTCAGACACACAGTCAGACACACAGTCAGACACACAGTCAGACACACAGTCAGACACACAGTCAGACACACAGTCAGACACACAGTCAGACACACAGTCAGACACACAGTCAGACACACAGTCAGACACACAGTCAGACACACAGTCAGACACACAGTCAGACACACAGTCAGACACACAGTCAGACACACAGTCAGACACACAGTCAGACACACAGTCAGACACACAGTCAGACACACAGTCAGACACACAGTCAGACACACAGTCAGACACACAGTCAGACACACAGTCAGACACACAGTCAGACACACAGTCAGACACACAGTCAGACACACAGTCAGACACACAGTCAGACACACAGTCAGACACACAGTCAGACACACAGTCAGACACACAGTCAGACACACAGTCAGACACACAGTCAGACACACAGTCAGACACACAGTCAGACACACAGTCAGACACACAGTCAGACACACAGTCAGACACACAGTCAGACACACAGTCAGACACACAGTCAGACACACAGTCAGACACACAGTCAGACACACAGTCAGACACACAGTCAGACACACAGTCAGACACACAGTCAGACACACAGTCAGACACACAGTCAGACACACAGTCAGACACACAGTCAGACACACAGTCAGACACACAGTCAGACACACAGTCAGACACACAGTCAGACACACAGTCAGACACACAGTCAGACACACAGTCAGACACACAGTCAGACACACAGTCAGACACACAGTCAGACACACAGTCAGACACACAGTCAGACACACAGTCAGACACACAGTCAGACACACAGTCAGACACACAGTCAGACACACAGTCAGACACACAGTCAGACACACAGTCAGACACACAGTCAGACACACAGTCAGACACACAGTCAGACACACAGTCAGACACACAGTCAGACACACAGTCAGACACACAGTCAGACACACAGTCAGACACACAGTCAGACACACAGTCAGACACACAGTCAGACACACAGTCAGACACACAGTCAGACACACAGTCAGACACACAGTCAGACACACAGTCAGACACACAGTCAGACACACAGTCAGACACACAGTCAGACACACAGTCAGACACACAGTCAGACACACAGTCAGACACACAGTCAGACACACAGTCAGACACACAGTCAGACACACAGTCAGACACACAGTCAGACACACAGTCAGACACACAGTCAGACACACAGTCAGACACACAGTCAGACACACAGTCAGACACACAGTCAGACACACAGTCAGACACACAGTCAGACACACAGTCAGACACACAGTCAGACACACAGTCAGACACACAGTCAGACACACAGTCAGACACACAGTCAGACACACAGTCAGACACACAGTCAGACACACAGTCAGACACACAGTCAGACACACAGTCAGACACACAGTCAGACACACAGTCAGACACACAGTCAGACACACAGTCAGACACACAGTCAGACACACAGTCAGACACACAGTCAGACACACAGTCAGACACACAGTCAGACACACAGTCAGACACACAGTCAGACACACAGTCAGACACACAGTCAGACACACAGTCAGACACACAGTCAGACACACAGTCAGACACACAGTCAGACACACAGTCAGACACACAGTCAGACACACAGTCAGACACACAGTCAGACACACAGTCAGACACACAGTCAGACACACAGTCAGACACACAGTCAGACACACAGTCAGACACACAGTCAGACACACAGTCAGACACACAGTCAGACACACAGTCAGACACACAGTCAGACACACAGTCAGACACACAGTCAGACACACAGTCAGACACACAGTCAGACACACAGTCAGACACACAGTCAGACACACAGTCAGACACACAGTCAGACACACAGTCAGACACACAGTCAGACACACAGTCAGACACACAGTCAGACACACAGTCAGACACACAGTCAGACACACAGTCAGACACACAGTCAGACACACAGTCAGACACACAGTCAGACACACAGTCAGACACACAGTCAGACACACAGTCAGACACACAGTCAGACACACAGTCAGACACACAGTCAGACACACAGTCAGACACACAGTCAGACACACAGTCAGACACACAGTCAGACACACAGTCAGACACACAGTCAGACACACAGTCAGACACACAGTCAGACACACAGTCAGACACACAGTCAGACACACAGTCAGACACACAGTCAGACACACAGTCAGACACACAGTCAGACACACAGTCAGACACACAGTCAGACACACAGTCAGACACACAGTCAGACACACAGTCAGACACACAGTCAGACACACAGTCAGACACACAGTCAGACACACAGTCAGACACACAGTCAGACACACAGTCAGACACACAGTCAGACACACAGTCAGACACACAGTCAGACACACAGTCAGACACACAGTCAGACACACAGTCAGACACACAGTCAGACACACAGTCAGACACACAGTCAGACACACAGTCAGACACACAGTCAGACACACAGTCAGACACACAGTCAGACACACAGTCAGACACACAGTCAGACACACAGTCAGACACACAGTCAGACACACAGTCAGACACACAGTCAGACACACAGTCAGACACACAGTCAGACACACAGTCAGACACACAGTCAGACACACAGTCAGACACACAGTCAGACACACAGTCAGACACACAGTCAGACACACAGTCAGACACACAGTCAGACACACAGTCAGACACACAGTCAGACACACAGTCAGACACACAGTCAGACACACAGTCAGACACACAGTCAGACACACAGTCAGACACACAGTCAGACACACAGTCAGACACACAGTCAGACACACAGTCAGACACACAGTCAGACACACAGTCAGACACACAGTCAGACACACAGTCAGACACACAGTCAGACACACAGTCAGACACACAGTCAGACACACAGTCAGACACACAGTCAGACACACAGTCAGACACACAGTCAGACACACAGTCAGACACACAGTCAGACACACAGTCAGACACACAGTCAGACACACAGTCAGACACACAGTCAGACACACAGTCAGACACACAGTCAGACACACAGTCAGACACACAGTCAGACACACAGTCAGACACACAGTCAGACACACAGTCAGACACACAGTCAGACACACAGTCAGACACACAGTCAGACACACAGTCAGACACACAGTCAGACACACAGTCAGACACACAGTCAGACACACAGTCAGACACACAGTCAGACACACAGTCAGACACACAGTCAGACACACAGTCAGACACACAGTCAGACACACAGTCAGACACACAGTCAGACACACAGTCAGACACACAGTCAGACACACAGTCAGACACACAGTCAGACACACAGTCAGACACACAGTCAGACACACAGTCAGACACACAGTCAGACACACAGTCAGACACACAGTCAGACACACAGTCAGACACACAGTCAGACACACAGTCAGACACACAGTCAGACACACAGTCAGACACACAGTCAGACACACAGTCAGACACACAGTCAGACACACAGTCAGACACACAGTCAGACACACAGTCAGACACACAGTCAGACACACAGTCAGACACACAGTCAGACACACAGTCAGACACACAGTCAGACACACAGTCAGACACACAGTCAGACACACAGTCAGACACACAGTCAGACACACAGTCAGACACACAGTCAGACACACAGTCAGACACACAGTCAGACACACAGTCAGACACACAGTCAGACACACAGTCAGACACACAGTCAGACACACAGTCAGACACACAGTCAGACACACAGTCAGACACACAGTCAGACACACAGTCAGACACACAGTCAGACACACAGTCAGACNCAAGTGTGAATTAAAAGCGTTTATGGGTTTGCCCGTGACACCACATGTCTGCACATGTGTAGATACCGAAATTAAGATAAGATATCACGCGTCACCTTTAAATAACATGTTAAATGACAATCAAGACCTTATTCATGCCAGGGACCTACACAAATAGGTCCATGTCCATGCTGTGTTTTATTACTCTTAAACGAATGCAGATGAACCTTATTTCTACTAATTACGTAATTTATATTAAAAAAAACACGAACTATTATGTGGTTGTCAGATCGATAACAGAAACTCTTTAAATTCTCAAATATATTTGATAAACCCGTTTCGCTTCCTTGTTTTGCGTAGGGACCTATACACACATATATAGGTCCATGTTTATTTCTTCAGTACCGTTTTGGAGGCGCGGGAGAGTATTCAGGGGCGGGTAATCCGGGAAGGAATCGATTTCTGGGATTGTCTATACTGCGCGTTCCTTCGATTTTAAGGACAGTGCTGTTTAAAATAGATCATGGCTTTGTGTGTCATTATGATCATCTTCAAGCGATTAATAATTCGGAACGTTTGGTTAAACGTAACAAGCGGTTATAACAATATTTGTAAAATAGCAATTGCTATTGGTTACTAGTATACAGTACACGAGATATTTTACAATAAAGTAACATGAATGTTTTTTTTTGTGTTCGTTAGCAAGCCTACCCAAACATGTTAAATGACACACTTAAATTAACATCATAAGCACGTATATGTAAATGTTTAATACATTGTCCAAGAACATTGGTATATTCAGCTAGCGGAACGAGCATCTGCGTTGACGTTTTGAGCGTTAACGGAACACAGTACGTCAGTCTTTACAACGGAGGTGCATCTTCGTCAACATCGACCATGTTTTCATGTGTTGTAAGTATGTTCTACTGTGATATAAGTATGTTCATGAGTTATGTGTGTGTTCTCGTGTGTTCTTAGTATTGTCTCATGTATTGTGAGTATTTATTTGTTGAGCGCATCTTCTCGTCTGTTGTATGTATTTATGCGTGTGTGCGTGCGTGCGTACGTACGTACGATTATATGTGCTGTGAGTAAATTTCTATGTGTTTTAAGCGTTTCTACGGATCGTTATATGCATATGCGTTTGTTATTCATCGAGCTCAAAGGTAGAGCAGTGTGACATTTCTACATATTCAGAAAAACAAACACTTATAGGTTTAAAATGAAACGTATGCGGTCAATCATGTATATTTTACATGTAATTAGATTAGCGGACAATGCATGTTGATTTCCAAATACCAGCTGAACTAAAATCAACGGGCAGTTATACAAATCGAATATATGATATGTTCTACAAAATGAAAAATGAAAAAAAAAACATGCAGTAGATACATTTGTATTTTAACGTGAAAAGTGTGTATGCATCATTCTTCTTCTTTGTCGGCTCTTTAGGGTATTGGGTCCGACGGCAAGGCAGTCTCTGTGGCCCCTAAGCACTGCAGAAAGGACCAGATCCCTACCCAGTTCCCTTTCAATAACAAAGGGGGCGCAGTAGGCGCCAAGATGACCCTCACGAAGGCATCAGGTTAGGTCACTTTTATAATTTATAAATACTGTGCGAAACTTTTTTTTAAAGAATGAAAGTTCGAAGTATATTTATTTAGGGACCCATAAATGACATGTGTTTAATGGTTTAAAATTCTATTTTGTTTTTCAACAAAGGGTAAAGACCTTCAAGTGTATTGAAATGTGCACTATTTAGGTTCAATAAATATAAAACATTTCACTACCATATGGAGGGGACAACCATC
>VMBQ01014368.1:3594-14725 GCA_007657795.1 Dreissena rostriformis | reverse complement strand
AATTTAATTGAACTTCACAGCAGCAGTACAAACATATTTGTAAACATACCATATTAAAATGTCCTGCACATTAACATGATGTTATTTGACTAATATTCAATTGTCTTCTTCTACATTTTATTATGACTTTAACATATCTTGTGGTCACTTGAAGACACACACCCCCTGGTGAAAAAAGTTACAAAATTCACTAAAATTCAACTTTACATTGATGTAACATTTTATAAACTGCATGTTTCATTATTTTTATGTGAGAGTTATGAAGTAGCAAGTGTATTGAATTAAACCAGTGCAAGGTTCATCATAAAAACTTCTTTTTATTAGAAGGATGACCGCATTTACTAGTATACCCTCAAAATGCCAGGAGTGTAAGATTTGGAATCAAACAATGATAAATTCTAAATACAGAATAAAAGTTAACCTTTTTGCATTTTTTTTTATTAAACCAACAAAAAGTTAACCATAACAGGTTATTTAAGTTCACAAAATACACTTATCATTGACATATATCCCATTTTTTAAATGTCAGGAGTGTAAGATTTTGTTCAAGTTTGAATTTTGGACAATAAGTTGGCTATGTACGATATAAATGTCTGTAAGTTGATTTATTTGCTGAGAACAATTACATTTATTTCTACTTAGGTAGGAAAGTCCGACATTCAGTAATTTTGTGTGTTTTTTTGCAATGAAAATGGTGGAATAGTCATAACAACAGAGTGACTTAAGTTTCCAAGGCACATATTAAAGGTTAGTGTTAAATCTAACACTCCTGACATATTAACGAATTAAAGCACTTTTAGACTGTTGAATGCCCCATTTTGTCTTGGAAACCATGCAAATCAATTAATAAGAGGGTTGGTGTCACTATCAGTCATATTAGTAAATAAAACAAGATGACCCAGCCCCCGAATAACAATCTGAAGAGTATACTCATTTATTAATGTACAATCTGATAAAAGTGTATGTATTCAATCCTCGCACAGCAGGAAGAGCGAATACATTTAGTTAGATTTTCAAGCTTAAATGTTGCATTTACAATTTTAAAATAATTTCTGTGAGATTGTACCTGAATATCAGAATAATCTAGCATTTAAATGTTAAATTGACCAATTTTAGACCTAGATTAATAGAGATAAACATTCTGACAAAGTTTTATATGAATCACTTAAAAATACTGTTTGCAATGTTTCTTTTCTTTAATATTGGCATTGATACCTAGCATTCGACCGAGGTCTATAACAATGATATTGTAAAGATGAAGAACTGTCTTACCAACATTTAAGACATTCAAATGAAAAATGATACCTCTAGAATGATAGACATCAGTATTTTTCAAGGATTTGACCTAGTGAACAAGATTTGACTTTGCATTCATGACCCACTTTCAAATTTGGCCTAGATTATAAAGTTGAACATGCAGTAAAAGGTTAATTCAAGATACGACATGAACATTTGTTTACCAAGTGTTTCAACTTAGTACTGTCTATGATATTTTGAATCACTGTGACTGTTTTTAATGGCAAAACTTGACCTAGATATTATGCATATAATTCTGACCAAGTGTTATGAAGATCACTACTATTCACTAGAAACTGTGACCTCAGCACATTGTTCAAGTGTTTCTATGATTTGACCTTGTTACATAGTTTCACCCACACAATCATGAAGAAGCTTCCAACTATAAAAATACCATTTTGATCACGATCAGGTTCATATTTATAATTGTGAGCTCTGTGATATTTTTCAATGTATTGACCAAGTGACCTAGTTTTTAACTACAGCTCACAAAGTCTCACAAGATTTGATTGAAAACAAGGGCTGTTTGTAAAACATGCATGCCCCCAATATGGGCTGTCAGTTGTAGTGGCAGCCATTGTGTGACCTTGACCTTTGACCTAGTGACCTGAAAATCAATAGAGGTCATCTGCCGGTCATCATCATGCATAACCAATGTCCCTATGAAGTTTCGTGATCCCAGGCCTAAGCGTTCTTGAGTTNGACACATCGCCCCCCCCTTTTAAGGGAATGAAGAGTCTCTTGCGAGAACCTCGAATAGACTTAACTCTACTAAGATAGAACTTCAAAGACCTGACAGGGCAGAGGAGTCTATCTTCATCTTCATTTCCACAAGTTCTAGAAAGACTTGGGACCTTGAAGGGTTTAGAAGCCATTGAGGGGAGTTGATTTTTAGCAAGGAATCCTGGCTGACACAACAAAGTGACGGAGCCATCGGAGGAATCAAAACGAAGATGGCCATCTTCGACAGAAAGAGCATGAATTTCACTTCTACGTTTGGATGAAGCCATGGTAAGAAGGAAAATGGTCTTCCAGGTTAGGAACTGTAAAGAAGCCTGATCAAGGGGTTCATAGGTAGCCCTAGTAAGCGACCAAAGAACACAAGCCAAATCCCATTTGGGGGTAAGGGAACGAGAAACAGGACGTTTAAGTTCCATGGCTCGGATCAGTTCCGAAATGGCTGGGTCAGCACAGACTTGTGATGACTTACGAAAAGCCAAGATATGCAAAAGCATAGATCTGTAACCTTTGATGGAGCTAAGAGAAAGTTTGTTATCATCAAAGAGATAGATGAGAAAATCCGCTATGCGTCTAGCAGAGGGATTGAGGGGATCAATTTTCCCTCGAACACACCAATCAGAGAAGAGCTTCCAGCGAGCATCATAGACTGCTCTGGTGGACTTTCTCCTTGCAGAGGCAACGAGAGTTGAAGCCCTGACAGAAAAACGTTTCTTCTGCAGGGATTGCCAGATAACGGCCAGACGTGTAAGTGGAACATTTCTGGATCTGCGTGAAGTCTGCCTCTCTGAGATAGGAGATCTGACCTGTGAGGGAGTTCCCTGGGAAAGTCGCACAGTAGACCGAGAAGGTCGTTGAACCAGGATCTCCTGGGCCACCAAGGGGCGATCAGGAGGATCTGGCAAGAGCTCACCCTGATTTTCCCCAAGATTTGGGGAATTAGAATGGGTGGGGGATAAGCGTAAGCGTCCAGTTGATCCCAAGCGAACGAAAGCCTGTCTACCGCCCACGCTGCTGGATCGTACACTGGACTCACATAAAGAGGAAGTCTGTGGTTGTCTCTGGTCGCAAACAGGTCGACCAGTGGATAACGGAATGTGCGGAAAATCTGGTTGGCCACTTCCTGATAAAGTGTCCACCCTGACGGAAGTAACTGGTGTTTGCGAGACAAACCGTCCGCCAGGGCGTTAAGACGACCTGGTATATGTTCGGCAGAGAGAGACGTTGAGGCTCTTGCAAAGAACGAGAAAGTTCCTTGTTTCCAGATACAGGGAGTGAGAGTGTGTCCCCCCCTGTTTCTGGATGTAAGCCACGACTGATGTGTTGTCTGTCGACACCATCACACAGGAGTCCAGAAGATGTGATTGGAAATGAGAGACAGCTAGAAAAACTGCTCGCATTTCGAGATTGTTTATGTGCAGGTGAGACTCCTGAGGAGACCACATTCCTGATAATATCAGGCTGAGGGGTTCCAGGTGAGCGCCCCAACCTCCCATGCTCGCATCCGTTATGAGATGTAAAGAAGGTTGCGGGGGAGGAAGCGGTACTCCTGCCAATAGAGTCTCCTCGTCTAGCCACCACTGAAGGCGGGGGACTAAGGACGGGAGGATGGGAATCTGTGTTAGCAGATTGTCTGGAGACCATTTCCAACAAGCTGAGAGATAGTGCTGAAGAGGACGTAGGAAGAGACGTCCCAACTGCACAAAGTCTGCAACTGAGCTCAGGATACTGTTGAGCGAGAGGAAATCTTGAGCTGTTATATGAGATTGGGACAGCACCCATTTGACCTTCAGAAGGAGGTCTGATACACGTTGCCGTGAGACCCTGACCCGATTGATGTTGGTCAGAAAATTCATTCCCACAAAGGTAAAATCCTGAGAGGGAATGAGGTCTGACTTGGCTGCATTGAGAAGGAGTCCTAACGAGAGGAGTTCCTTCCAAGAGAACTCTAGGTTCAGCAGAAGCAGTTGACGATCGAGCTGGTGTAAGAGCCAGTCGTCAAAATACTGAAGCAGTAGAATCCCGTGTATCCGGAGGTGCGCGCCGACTGCAGCCATGAGGCGAAGCGCAGGTACTTCCGGTAATTGAGATGGATAGGAACATGGAAGAATGCATCTTCCAGGTCCAAGGACACACCCCAGTGCATGGGTTTGATGGAGTGTCGTATGAAGGCAGGAGTCTCCATCTTGAAAGTAGGTTTGACTAGAAACGTGTTGAACACTTTTAAGTCTATCACTGGTCTCCAGGAGCTGCTTTTCTTTTGAACAATGAAAAGTCGACTGTAAAATCCTGGAGAACAAGGGTCGTGAACCCTTTCTACCGCCTGTCCTTCCAAGAGTCGGAGAATGGAGTCTGGAATTTGTGGATGCGGAGATACCAGATCTATGGGGACGCGAGAAAGTGGGGGCCTTTTTTCTAAATGAAAAGTGAGGCCTTTTGTGACAAGAGAATGAACCCACGAGTCCGAAGTTATTTGCAGCCATCGATTTGGGAAGTGCAAAAGTTTGGCCCCGACTGGTACCTCCGGCATCGGAGGTTGTGGCGTTAGAAAGGGGTGGTCCCTAGGGCTGACCTTGGGGAGGTCCACCCTTGCCGGTAGAAGGATTAAAAGACTTCTGTTCCGGATTGGGTTTGCCCTTTCTCCAAGTTTGGTTAACAGACGGCTTCCAATTGGAAGATGGTCTGTTTTGGAAAGGTGGCCTGTTAGGGGCCAGATGTGGAACAGAAGAACACTTTGTAGGGAAACTGTTCCTTTTAGCATTCTTGGCCGGCAGGGCTTCCAGGGGCTTGGAAGCAGGGCGCTTAAAAACCCCAGGGCGCTGGCCAGAGTTGTTCCTAGCTAGGGAGGCATGTATCTGATCTTCCCGATCAGCAGTTAGTGCCGCCTGTATCCTCCCTCCGAAAAGGGAATCTGCTGTTAAAGGAGCAGTTCGAAGGGAGTTAATGCCTGGTTCCAAAAGGAAATTAATAGGCAAGGAAGAAGAGGATGAGATCTCTCCGGATCCTTAACATCTCTGACATTGACGACGCAGCATTGTGTGATAAACACTGCGTCGTCCATGACAGATGTATCAACAAGGCACGAAGCTCCTCTGGGACTGAATCAGAGAGCTCCCAAGCCACGTCTAAGGCTGTGGCTTCCATGAGATCTAGCTGGTTAGCCAGACCTATGGAACGCCGCTCTCTTAGCTCCCAATTTTCCAACAAGGAATAAGAGACTGCTGTATGGGTAGATGGTGAAGGCATTGTAAGCGACAGCTTACTAATGTCAGCATCAGGACCCGGAAGTTTTGAAAGGTCCAAGCCGGTAGAATGGTCGGGTACCAGGGCCTTATAACTTTTCCCGCCGTCCATCTGTTTAGGCTCCGTCAGCTCCTTAGGGGCTTTCCATGGAGATGGCGAAGGCTTATTGGCTGGTTCAAGTGACTGGAACACAGCCATTGTGGAAGAGCCAATAGGAAGGCGGAGGTCAACTCGAGAGGTCGCCTTGCTTATCCTGCCGGGCTCCCGTCTGCGGGCTACATGTTCTTTAACGGTAACAGCAGATCCTGTAGAAGACAAGGAAGGGCGGGGGCAGAAGTCTTCATCTAAGGTCTGGAACATTAGTTTGTAAACCTGATTGATAGAGGCCAAATAGTAAGGTTCGGCCTCATTTGACTCCGAGCCCGCATCAACCGAACCGTCTGCAAGAGCAGTGGTTTGAGTGAAACCGGTGGATACAGAAATAGGAATACTAGATTCATATGCTTCTATCATCAGTGGATCGTTTTCCGGCACCATCAAAGACATAGCTGGTGAGTTAGGTCTTCCAGTGATCAAGTAAGCAGCTGGTAGAGGATCAGTCGTAATTGGGACAAAGATTCCCGGCGACTGTTGGATCCACAAAGTATTGGGATTTGATGGTGTAGCAACCTGGGGTATACTTAAATGCAATGTGGAAGAGACCCGTGGGGCTGAAAACGTAGCTGAAGTGGTTAGGTTAACCCCTGTACCTGGAGCCTGAGATGTATACAAACTAGTGTTCGAATGCAAATTAAGCCCAGTGGTTGTAGGAACGGCTGAAGTGTGTGTTGAGGCCAATATAGAGGCCAACGCACGTGGACGGGAGTCTCGAGATTCCTCAGAGGAGGATCGCCAAGGGGACCGAGAGCGCCTAATTGAGGAAAGTCGATGTCCCTTATCCCTGGGATGCGGAGACATCTTAAACAAACAAAAATTTATACAAGAAATATACGGAGAAATACACGGAGAATATTTAGTAAAACAATTGAAAACTTCTCTTTTGTTTATAACAAAAACCCAGCGTAAAAACAGCAACAAATTAATTGTCAACTAAAATGGCTGTGTATAATACGCATCCGGAAGAATTGAATTATGGGTAGACTGTTTTTAGTGAAGAGGTTGCACTGCACTATGTGACCGTTTCGACCTAATATCTTAATCCGGGCTACTATGATGGTGGTGGCTCCAGAAATTCTGGATAATAACAAACCTTACGGAACGATTAGCAGGTAACGTATTTATGACATTAAAATTGATTGGTACAACTCCCTGCCAAGAAAGACATTGCAATGGTACTCAACTGATGGCTTTAACTCCCTTCCATACATACCAATCAGAATGACTAATGATCTTTCACAGTTAGAAACTTCAATAAGATGCATGTAAAAGGTAATAATTTAGTATTTCACATCAACTGTCTTTATCATATTGAACAACAATTCAAACAGTGCGTAATTGAACAAAACAAACCGAGGGATTACATTTAATTAATTATATTTATTATATTATTAGTACATACCGAACGGTGGCAAAGATTTCCTGACTTCTGTTTGCTCGGTTACTGTTGGAGGACTAGAAAACAGATATTTTCATAGACAATACAACTTTGATATAATAAACATGTAAGGCAAAATAAGCTAAGACAAGAAGTTAAAAGTAACATTAATCTTCAAGGAAAATTTGCAAAATATGATGTTAAGGTAATATTAAACTTAATATTTGTGCTCTACAGGAGAGTAAAAGCCAGCGAACTCTAAGAGACCTGCGCCCAGGTGTTACCTTGGAGACAGCCATGAGGAGCCAGAGAGCCTGATGAGGGAACGCCACCACCAGGCGGGCGATGATCGTCTGAAAACACCAAACATCACGGTGTACAGGGGCCAGATTGGTATGGGTTCATACTAAATTTAAAATACATGTAGATAGATGCTGAAGGACACAGATTCCACCACTTTATGTCACTAGATACAGAAAAGTGTGTTATGTGACAAACATATTAATGTGAACAGGGTAACACAGCAAGTTTGTACAAGTCATTTGTAACTGTTGTTTTACATAAAGCCTATATCGCAATTGTGACATTGACCTTAAAGAGTGTACGTAGCTGATGCATACATGTCATTTTGAAATGATGAAACATTTGGCCAATCCACTATAACAAACTAACACTATACTTTAATTATAACTAACTATAACTAACAGTCACATGAACATTTAGTACCACTGTTAACATATGTTCTATACACAAACAAAGTATTCAATGTTACTTTGACCTTTAAGCGAGCAACATGGTTATTGCATGAAACAAGTCATCTAGATTAGTGATAATTTTTGCCAATTTAGTTCAAAATCACAAAATGCATGTCAAAATTATGGGCGCACACAATAAGGTACTTTCACTATAAACGTATGAGAAATGGGCAAAAACTCTAAGTTTCTTCTGTGACCTTGAGCTTTAAGTAAGCATCATAGTTTTGCACACGACAAGTTGTTTTGATATGACTGTTTGAGCCGATTCATTTCAAAATCACATAATGAATGTTAAAGTTATGGGCTAAACAGGAACATGTACTTTCATATTTCATTTTTTCCAATTAAGGAATATGCAACAAATTCAAGTGTCAACTGTGGTTTTGACCTTGAAGCAAGTGACATGGTTGTTGCACATGACAAGTCTTCTTGATATGATGATCATTTGTGCAAACTTATTTTTAAATCCCATTATGCTTGAAAAAAGTTATGAGCCGGACACAAATTGCCCCCCCCCCCACCACACACACAAGCATACATAATCGCTGACAAACGGAAGGATAACACTGCAAACCCTGCCACAATTATTGTGGCCAGGGCATAATACAGTGACTGCAACTATTTTCAAGCACTGGGCATGTGTTTCTGAGAGTTGGAGACGTACCTTGAGTACCTGGAAGACCTCTTGGTGGGCGTGGCAGATACGGGAGGTCAGCTGGGAGAATGCAAAGAACAGCTGATAGGCCGCCAAGGTCTTGCCAAATGTACCCACCATCTGAAGTCATTTAGAGAAATGTAGGCAGCTCAAAGGGGTAGCTTTTTAAGGGTGACATGTCATGAATCTTCCATATAAAACAATATTGATATTTTGAAATATTGAAAGGATCATGCATGTGTTGACTGAAAAAAAAAAAAAAAAGCCCTGAACGTTGTTGCTTACATTGTTGAGTTTAGCCAGTATAGTCCGGTTCTTTTGAAGTGTTGATGATGGGGAAGGCTTGGCCATCTCTCTCTTCTCCTGCTCGACAACTGCAGACCCGAAATCCAGCCAGAGACTCAGTAGCCTTGGTAATGACTGATAGATGAATGTGTTGCCATAGCGCAGGGAGGAGCCAAGGTTCTTCACTACATGCAGTAAAAACTCCCTAGAAATCAAGATAATGCAATATAACATGTCTTATTCCGTGAGATTTATGTTTATATATATTAGAAATACTGAGAAGTAACAGATCTTGGTCGTACCCTTGTTTGACCTTGTCCATGCTATCTTTATCATCGAGTACGGAGGTCATGATCTTGTCGAAGTACTTGCCCAGATAGAAGTAGCCCTGCTCCCAGTCGGGGGCGATGTCTATCACCTCCTTGTACTGTTTCACGATGGCATTGCTCTCCATGCGGGACGTCTCCTCACTGTATCGGCCATACAGCAACAGGGCCTGGGTTCAGAAAGGTAAAAACTTTTACCATGGTGTTATTGGTGCTTGAAACGCAACACTAATATAACCCTGCTTAACTGAGACAGAACTTGTATACTTTAATTTGCAGCAGCAAGGTTGATAACATAAGTTGTAGGGACTGTTCACCTTAGCGTAGACTCTGCGTTTTGCCTTGCCTGCCTCTGAGTGGTCAGCTTTGATGAGGGCTATGTTTGGGAAGTGGACTGTCATCTGCTGCTCCAACAGGGACAGGGCCTGCTCATGCTCATCCTGAACATAGCAACAGTAAGCACTGCTCAATGGATATGGCAGTATAGACAATACTCTATGATGAAATGTTAGTATATTGTGGGACTCATTCTTATATGATTGATAGGACAACACATAAATGCTCTATAATAAACAAAAGTAAAGTAGAGAAATCACAATCTTTTAGTTATATGGTAAGTCGATAATTCAAACCATTATTGACTGTTATTTCCAGTAAAACACACATACCGCTTTGAGACATATGTAACAAGAGGTCTAACTTTATGCCTGCTGTATTTTGATCTTTGGTGTCAAAGTGTGACACTGCCCTGTAATGTTCATCAATTGAATTGAGTTTTATGAAAATATGCTGCTCCACAACATAAAAACAACAAATCAAAACAGTGGCCAGTCAGATGCTAATATTCAAGATGCATCAGTTGCAATCTCTAATTTAATAAATGTAAAAATTACGTCACAAAGTATTAACTGCAGCTCCCTTAGAAAATTAAGCAAGAGAATCTTAAATTGAACACCAAATGAACAAGAGTGCCAAACTGTCACAAGATACGCCCGTTTGAAGGTTTTGGACAACTTGATAACTTTACCATTTAAGTGGGAAAATGATATATTTTTGAAAATTAAGCAACACATAACTTCACCATGTGAGTGGCAAAATGATATATTTTTATGTCATAACTAACCATTTAAGAGGCAAAGTGATATATTTTTTTTTTAAATTAAGCAACAACTACATAACTAACCATTTAAGTGCATAACTAACCATACAACTTGACCTAGATATCATCGAGACACAACTTCTGACCAAATTTGGTGAAGATCGGATGAAAACTACTTCAATTAGACTGACTAATGGGGTTGTTTACCCTCGGGACTTCGGTTAATATAACCATTGCCCGAGCACACTGCTTAACATAAAACTCTGCATAATAAGGTCGAAAATGGCCATAAAATGGACAGCCCGATTTTACTGGGCTGTACCATTGATATAAATAGAAAACTTTGCAGTGTTGATGCGGTGCTTCAATAAAAATCTATTGGTTTAAAAATATCTATACTTTACATATTCAAAGAGCGTTAAAAACGCAGTACTCAATAAAATTAATAATCAGTGTCTTGCCAAAAGCTGTAAGAAAGCGGTGTTTTTATTGGTTGACTGTATTTAAAAGCATGGCTCTGATTGGTTATCTCTGTCACGTCCGCGCAAAAGCAAGTAGGTCAATCCGTTTTTGGATGAAAATTTCACACAAAGAACAACCTTGAAATGCTCCCGCACGGACGTGACAGAGATACCGCTCTGTGAAAAGGGGTTTTAAAGCATTTGCGAAAAGGAATATTACAACTTGAGTCTGTTTGAATTTAATATAATTGGTATATGTTATTTAAACTATTATGATAAAGTTACATTTATATTATTATTATTATTGTTACTATTGTTATTATTAACCCTAAAGTGGTAAAGTGGGCAGTGTGTCAACCAATGTAGCCAATTATCACAGTAATTTTATCACAGTACAAAGTACAGCATTAAATGTGAGCACCGCACCGGTAAACAACCCAATAAAGTGTATATAAATTAATTATGAAAGTTAGTTATGTCATTTGGTATTTTTTAATATTAAGTGAAAATGACCAAAGAAAATTTCGGATACCAAATGACGTCCGAAATACTGCAATTTAGATTTTTACGAAAATAGAAAAAAAAAGAAGTCAATGGACGGGAAGGTTACGTGGTAGTGGTGTAGTGGTGGTCTGTAGCGGCAGTCTGTCGATTTTGGGCTACGCTCTGCGGGTTTTCTCTACTTTTTATAAGCAGCTCAAAAAATCTTTGTTTATCTCACGTGTCTTAATGGCGACCG
>VMBQ01014365.1:0-14787 GCA_007657795.1 Dreissena rostriformis | reverse complement strand
ACTCCTTTGGTGTGACTGTTCTATCTTTTGTCCTTGGTACCTGAGATGGCTCATCATTGGCTTCTTCGAATGATTCTGAGGTAATTACTTGGTGAGAGACAATCATAATTCGATTTAATTATCACTTATATTGGAACACTATATTAAGATGTCTTTATGACTTAACAAAAGTGATAAAAGAATTTAGAAATAAAATTCCACTTACCTTTTCATGACATTNCCTTGGGGGGGGGGGGGAGCAGGGTCATAATGCAGCTCAAGGTCTATATGTACCATTGTAACGAGGCGAGTTTCCACAACGGGTTTAAATAAAGAATATTTTACGTAATGTAATTTCATTTTTAAACGCAACACGAAGAAGGTTCGATGCTCAATATATACCTCTTACTCTTTTGCAAAATTTAGGAATATGCTGATACGATTTAACGCGTAAAATGTCCCTGTGTTACATTTATTGTATCAGTTTGGATGTCTACAAATATAATAACACATAAAACAACATACATTTTTTGCATATGAAGTTATTACAATTACTTTCGCTCAATTATTTATTAACCAAATATCTTGATTTGGTTCTATCCTCACCGTAATCCAGACATTCAGTTGACCTAATTCAGTATGAATATATATGAAGAACATGAATTTAACGATATATTTACTTTTCCTGTCTATATAATATCGAATCAGTATTGCAACTGTACGTAGAACTAATACAGAACAAATGTCTTGGTAAACAGGGAACCATTGGTACACAACGAATGGCCTTTACCATATGTTAAACTTCATATTGACTATTCATGTGTACCTTTTCTGTTGATACTAGTTTTAACATGATATTAGTTGAACTCAGTGCGTACAAGAAGAGACCTTAGTGTTTATGTAATATTTTAAATGGGAATTTTCAGACAAAAAGGCTCGAAATAGCTGCTTTGTCTTTTCTGTCGGTCAAAACCATTAGAGAAGCGTAGGCGTATGATAGCACAATGAACACCGTGTCTAAAATTGCATGATTGTATAGAATTTCCAGTTTGACATTTTTGGTAAAGAATACATCATTTTGAACTGAAAGTACAATTATATGTAAAAATGTGTGACTATTAAAGAACATGTCTCAGCTTTTTGTGTCGTATTGTGCAGCGAATTCGAACGTGTAGATAAATACTCAGAGATTGCCACACAAATAACCTTTTAATTGTGTATTGTATTAAAATTAGTACATTGGTTTGAGAGGAACATGTAAAAAGTCCTAGAAGAAAGCCGAAAGGTATAGACAGATATCAGCCCTCAGAAAGAATAGTTGAACACTGAGATATGCGAAATGGTGAATTTAATTTATAGCTTTAAATAACAAAATTTACTATACTCTTGATTCCATGATTTACATCTTTTGAGTGTTACTTAGTAAACATGTAAAAGTATATATATTACAAACGATGAAATCTCCATAACAGCGAATCAATGAGATAATGTTGGCAACGTCTTATCTGAAAACTTAAAATCACGATAAATAACCTTATGGCGCTTCCACCGTCAATAAAAAGTTTGTTATCTTCACATGTTCAAACGCCTCGAGATTGTTAATTGTATTCATTAGACGCTCAACAACTCCACAAGGCTCGGTTTCTTTGAGTAGATCAACAACACTGCATTATTGCTAAAACGTTACGAGTCAAATTCAATCCCCGATCGGCGCTGCCATCATTCATCAATAGTTATTTGCTGCCAGAGAGACGTTCTAATGAATGTTTTCAGGAGTGTAAAAAAATCAATTTCCGTATAATTTGAAGACATGTCATCTTCAACATTAGGCGTTCTACGGTTGATCGACGCAGGTTTGTTATTCGAGTTTTATTTGCTTTTGTTAATGACACAGTGGAAGAAACGTTTACGATTAATATGTTATGGTTTGAAGGTCAAACGCAAACACGAAATGCACGACATTATGATCGTCAGTCATTACGCAATTTGAATTAATCATATAAATTATTTCTTATATTAAATGTAAGTCATTTTGTATAAATACCTTCAACACTACAAGAGTTATGCTTCGCACAAACAAATGACTAAGGTCAATTACTCATTAACTGCTAAAATAAAAAGTATGATCATTGTACTATGCACTATAATAAAAACTGGACGGACAAAAGGACGGTAAGACGGGAGGACGGACGATGCTATTACTACATGCCTATATATAACAATAACAATTAAATGACTATAAGCCTATAAATGAGAGCATCAAAACAAAACATTATTACAAAGAATGAAAACCCAAAAGATCTAAATTTTCCAACTTGGTTTACACAAGTCTGAAATCAACAAAAGCCTCACTAAATTGATCTGTATCTTCGGAACCTGTAATTCAATATGAAATCTATGAGGAGACATAATTTCCTATTAGCGGATGTTATCATTCTAGAAGAACACTTGCTGTCAGCCGACGTTATTAATGGTTGAAAACTGTCATAAGACAAGGGTGTTGACAACGATAGTCGAATGCTCTCTCTTTTCGATAGTCTTAATAGTGACTGTTCAAATTACTGCACAGTCGCAGCTATTTGTTTTGGCAACGGATTTTTAAGTCGTTGATTTCACTACATTTAGCAATATTTAAATGTTTTAATCCGTTTTGCATTTAGCAATTATCCGGCACCATAGCGACAGCATGCACTTGTGGAGCATTTTTTATTAATGTCATACTGATGTTCTGTTAAGTGGTACATGTCATGGAATTACAAATAGTATTATTTACGAATGGCTAGAAAACGTTTCTGGAAACTAAGTATGCAAACACCTCGATGCATGATATAAACCAGTATTACAAAAGGCGGGTTTCATCGCCTGTTGGAACCAATAATGCTTCCTTTGAACTTTATATGTAACCTGTGTAAATGTGGTATCAAATGCAGACTGTATTAAATCGTGAAGTATTTTTATTTTATGTATTATATCTTAAGTGTTTCTAAAATAGTTTGTATGCATACCCTTCATACAAATGAAATGCTTTGCATTATTGTGATGCCCATAAACCGGTTATAAGCCCTTAACCATATTCTTTGACTCAGTTTTATATCCAGTAGGGATAAAGATATACATTTTCGTAGTAAAAACACTCTTTTATTCTAATATTTCGCCCAAACGGGCTTTATCAAAGTTTATAAATATGAATTCACTATATATAACAGTTCACAAATATGAATCCACTATATATAACAGTCCAAAATACACATTGTCCCATGTTATGGATAGTTTTTAACATTCACTAACACAATACACGGACAAACACTGAGTAAGAGTATAATTGTCATATGCTTTGAATTGACCGTTCCGAGTCAGTGATCCTAGTTGTATTCATTTTGGTTGCTTGTTCTGTGTTTCGTCCTGTGTCCGGTGTCATGTGTCTTAAGGTATGGCTATTGGTTACCTGGTTAAGCAAACAGCGCAGACCCTGATGAGACGCCGCATCATGCGGCGTCTCATCTGGGTCTACGCTGTTTGCCAAGGCTTTTTTTCTAGACGCTAGGCATAAATGGGTTAATGACCTGTCTCAAATAAAGGACCTTTATGAGTAGGTGGCGTCCGGCTGATTCCACTTGAGATAAGCTTTGTTTATATTTCAAATTAACTATAATATAACTGTTTCTGGATATGGAAATTATTGTGTCCTTTTGATTACTTCATTAAAGCATGACCCTCTTTCCCTTGTTAAGTAATTATTCAGTTTACATTACAAATATTGTCAAAACAATGTAAAGAGATTTTAAATATTTATATATATCGTGAAACAATTCGTTGTCAGTGTTTGTCTAAGAAACATATATCTTTTAAGTCGTAGTTCAAGTAGCTAAGATATTAGAACACACACACACTTTTGTCTTATTTTGTCAGTATATGTTATGTCAAATCGATATTGTGTGCAACAATTATTAAAGTTTATTAATGTGCAATGTGGCCGTTGTGTACCTTGTGACAATATGCCAAAGAGTGTTCACAACCGCTTGCCCGTCGTGTTTATCATGTTTCTACGTACAACATTGACCTAATAAATGAGTTGCCTGATAATGTTTCTATATCCAGAAAACACTTACTGCGGTTTATTAGTTTAATAGTGTAATCATACGCGCAGGAAAACATAATGGCACGGCACTGAAGTCATATATCTCGACTCAGCCCAAAATAGCAACGCTTCGACTGTAATCAGTCGGTTAGAAATAGGGAAATTTATTTCGCTAAGCGGCCACTGATCTGGATATGAAATGTCGTCCGACTGGTTTCAGTTTATGACATTTGATATTGAGTTGGTGGTATAGAGAAAAAAATAAGCGCAAGTAAACGACAAAGTCATATGTATTATTGGTCCTTAAAACGCATGTGACTTTTTTTAATTGGTTGAAGATACTCTCTGTGGTTTGTCGGCTAAGAGTTTTGCCTAAGATTGTTGAGGATAGGACTACACTTATAACAGCTAACAAAATGGCAGAATTAACAAGAAATATCTTTAAAAAAGATATACGGCGTTGATTGTGGTTGGAGTTGGTGAAAGGTTAAGAGTTCAAAGAATGAAATCAAAGATAGCATATTTCTTTTTCTGTGCAGTTCTTAGCTGCATTTCACGCAGTACGGGATATTTACGCGTAGTTTTCGCAGTTTATTTTACATGATTACATACTGCTGATCATATATCTATAGATACAAAAAAAGAAGAATGGAAGTATAAATTAAAACATGTTAGTCAACCGGCCACACGCGAAGTATCTGTACATATTTTAAATATTTATTCGCGCGTTTTTCGGACAAACCTGTTTAGTGGTTTTTCGGGCATTGCTATTTGATTCGATTATTAACAGTATCGGGAATCATCTCGCTCATGCTCAATACATTGGTCAATATGGTGGAATAACTCTTGTTGAATTAATCAAACATAATATTTATCATGGTTTTGTTGAAAACACATTAAGAATCTTTTATTGAGATACCATAATTATATCGGCGAATATCTTCATTTAACATCTGGTCTAAATAAAATCCCAGTTCACCTAGTTCACGCGATACCGTCTATATTATATAACGATCCCTGTACTGACCGCGCGAACTCACCCTGATACCTTGCGGCTTGGAATGCAATGCTTAAAGTGAGGTCACGATTTCACGGCTTGAACGACGGCTTGTTTAAAACTTTATACTTTTACATGTTTAATGTTCAATTTCGAAAACAATTAAATATGGTTTGGCCAAAACTAATATCAGGATATCGAAAAACGATACTTTTATGAACTAAAATATACTAGTACACAGACAGCAATATGGTAATAATAACTAAATATGAGAACATAGCCTTTAAGTACAAACGCTCTGGCGCTGACAATCCTCTGAATATAAAGGGGCACACACAAACTGTATTGATGTCGAGAATTAAGTGTGAAACTGCTCTATCTCTCAAACCTTATCATTAGAGATACAATTGTTTCATGCTGAATAGGCAGTTAACATCGTTGCTAAACGAACTGTAGCATCCCNACGAAGTTATACGATTAATTAATTTTGAATTAAATAATTGTGCAATCCCAAGCAAGATCTGCAAATGAGCTACCTACACACACATATCAGCGCACAACATCCATCTAGTAAATAAGCGGAAACTGTTTTCCTATTTTTTGGTATCAGTTGGCTCCAACTTGACTTGACTGGCTCTATATGAAACCCTATTCTATTTGTTGTATATATGATAATTACACACCACATTTCAGAACAATTCCTCAAAGCAAGGTCAGGTTTTTCAGTGGTTATGTTTCTTATCTAATTATGCGTTACCTTGATTCTACTGGCCACAAAAGGAGTCACAGCGTTACCTTGATTCTACTGGCCACAAAAGGAGTAACAGCGTTACCTTGATTCTACTGGCCACAAAAGGAGTCACAGGATAGGTAGTATGACAGTAGTGCTCACAATGACAGAAAAATACATTAACTTAAGTTACTGAAAGAAAATGAATTCGTTTGTCTAATTAAAGAAACGGTGACCTAAACCGGAATGGACCCAAATGCAATCTCATTTGGTCTGCACGCAGTTATATACAAACAACATTACAGCACAATACCCCTCATACAAACATAAGTTATTGGCTACATAAATTAGTTCTATTTTTAGTAAAATTGACCTACACCCGACTGGCCCCAAATTAAATCCTACGCTAGATTAGCGTGAAAGTTACGTTCACACTCAATTTTATTGAAATATCTCCATCTAAACTGATGATATTAAAATATACGCGTATGTTTTTAGCCAGTGATTTTTATCCTGACCCGAATGCAGCACCTCCGTGTAGGTTTGCTACATCCATAATTGTATCACGGTTGCTCAATGCTCAGCTATCCATTAGTAAAACACAAACAATAACATACAAGTACAAAAGGACCATAAGTCTGCTAATCACTTCTAAAAACATTCAGCGAAACAATTGAAAATTGTGTCGTGTTCTGAGAAAACTGGGCATAATGCTTGTGCGTTAAGTGTCATCCCAGATAAGCCTGTGCAGTCCGCACAGGCTAATCAGAGACGACACTTTCCGCCTAAACTGGATTTTCGCTAAGCAGAAACACCCTTTAAACGAAAGATTGCATAAAAGCGGAAATTGTCGTCCCTGATTAGCCTGTGCGGACTGCATAGGCTAATCTGGGACGACACTTAACGTACATGCATTTTTTCCAGTTTTCTCAGAACACGACACAATTATGGACATTGTTCAGGGAATTCACATGATCACGCTGCAGACCGGAGAGAAGTTTCAATTGAATATCTGTAGTAGTTACACAGATATACGCTTGTTGAGCGCAGCCCTAAATCTAATTTTCAATTAACACGCAAACCGTAACCAGGCCTGTTTATACGATCGAAAGGGAGCAAACTCCTGTTAACAGCTGGCCACAGCAATATGTATTGGTTTGTGAATGTGTATACAGAACCTGAACATATATTCCCAGTTTTTACAATATCAGTCAAAAGATTTAATTTTTCTTTTGTTGGGAATTCATATTGGTTTAAAACAGAGTAAAATCGTTGAAGCGGTCTGTTACCATGTTCTGATATTGATTTTATTGTTTTATACCAGTTTCCGTTTTAAAAATTTTGAATAAAGTTACACCTAAATATTTGAATGATGTGACGATATCCAACGGCTAACCATTTAATGTAAAGTTAAAACTTGTTTGTAGGTTACTTTTTGTTTAGAAAATAACAACTTTAGTTTTACTAATATTGATTTTCAGATTGTATTTATTGCAATAGTTTTTAACGCCATTTAACATTAGTTGGGTTGATGTCGGCGAAGTTGAAAATACGACTTGATCATCGGCATAAGATAATAATAAGAATTTTATATCGTCGATCGTTATTATTCCTTCAATATAAGAGTTAATATTTTCAATTATGTCATTAACGAACATCATGAACAGGATGCTTGAGCATGGGTAGCCTTGTTTTACACCAGAGTATGAATTGATGTATTTTGATGTTTGATTGTTTAACTTGACGGCTGATTTCACTGATGAATACATAGCTTTGCGTGCGGAAACCAATTTAGAGCTTTTTTGTTCGGTGATTAATTTTTGCCATAATAGTGATCGATGTATATTGTATATTATATATATGTATTGTCTGTATATATGAACATTATTCAGCTTTTCTCATCGATAACATACACCATTTCATTTGTAAATTGTGTTTGTGAAATACTAGTTTTAATATGCTAATATATATATATGTACAATATTCAATTTTTTCATCGATTACATGCATCATTTTATTTATTGGGTGTGTATGTGAAATATCAGTTTTAGTTTTACTATGTTAATAGTAAAAATAGTTTTCTCATTATGCCAAAAAGCATGCACTATTGTAATATTGTAATATTTATATATTCTTAATAGTTTTCTCATTATGCCAAAAAGCGATTTCGTTATATTATTGTCATGTATGCAAACAAATATGTAATAACCATCAAACACTAACGTTACCATCACGTTCGTTGACCTGTGATACTAATATCTTTCTTCCTCCATATTCAACTAACAATCACAGCAATCTTTACCTGAAGAATTACCATTTGCTTATCAAATGGTAGGCTAGAAGCTTATTTGTAGCTTAATTGCCGAAATAAATGTTGTTGTTGTTGTTGTTGTTGTATACTGTCATAACATTTAGCATAATCAATAAAAATGCAATATAAATTTTTTACCAGAGTTTAAAACATTGTTCATTATACTGCTGAGTATAAAGATACAGTCGACTGTGTTCTTTTCCTTTTGGTCAGATATAATTTTGTTTTCATCACACCATTTCGTCAGTCTGTTTAAAAGGACTTGGGAATATATCATTGATAAAATATTATTAAATGTATACAATGTAATAATGCATTTGCCAAAAATGGCCAAGTCATGTTTAAACATAAATTTTATTTAAAGAAAACCAATTAAGCCGACAAGATTAGTTTTATGGCGAAACAAAAGAATCATAACAAAGATGTATTATTAATCCAGATTTAATCTAAAAGTATGTCATTGACTGAGCTCTTCCTTGCATGGCTTTCACACATCTCATTGTAAATGTTTCATCTGTACAATTGAGCCATAATCAGTATTAAAAAACTTGCCTAGAGGTGTAAATAACAATAGCGTGCATAATGGCGTTAATATGTATTAAGTGTGGTGCTTTCGTTATGACACTGGTTTATTTTGTTTACGCAATCACTATGTATCGGTATTGAAATAGTTATACCTTACCTTAGCATTAAACGTTAATGCATGCTACACGAATATACGCATATATTCGCGTTTAAAGCTTGACATTCGCAATGGAAACGTGTTGGTTGGAAAAATATTATTGTTTTTAATTTATCATGATGGCCTAAATGATAAAACATAATAGCAGTTTTAAATCATGTCGGAGATGACGAAAAACGGTCTTCTAAAACAACGAAGCGGCGCGCTTCTTAGACGCTCAAGCTTCAACAGAACCGGAAGCAGAGTTCTGCACAGACACCGCGAAACCGTGAACCGACTAAAACAGACTCCAGTAGAAGAGTGGCTGAATTCAGATGATAATGAAAACCGTGAACGTGGAAATACACATACAACGCATGTCGATATGGTGATTGAAATACCAAGTGAAGGCCTATCCCATAAAGCGTCGACAAATAAGCACCGGAAATCAGTGACGTCAACCGCTCTGACAGGACCGGAACGCCGGAGGTCGAATGGATACGGGTACAAGAGGCCAAGCGTCGTATCAGCGTTATCCGATTCGCAAGACTGTGATTTCGACGATCTAGATGATGAACCTTTGACCGGCAGAGATTTCTTTAAAGACAAAGAACGCTTGCGCCAAGACTTTAAACCGGAACAGTTTATGCGTCATTCTTACGGTCGCATTTGTGGCGTCGAACGCATCACGCCATGTGGTAGTTTTCAACGTCAGATCTCCGATACGGTTGCGGATGTATCCAACAGCCTGTTAGGGCCACGGGACATCAAGTGTATCTGCGTATCGTTGAGCGATAACGTTTGCATCAAGGAGTTAGATCTATCCGGCAACGACCTGAGCGGTAAAGGCGCCGTGTATTTGGCAGAGGCCCTCCATGAAAACTACACTATTGACGACCTGAGTGTTTCCGAATGCAGTATTAGTCTGGACGGGTTACGAGACCTTTGCAATGTTTTCCTCGAAATGAAGCCCATGAAACGAATCGACATGTCAAAAAACAAGTTTGGGACGCAGCATGCTGTGCTTTTGGCAGAAGTAATAAAGAAAAATGACGACATTGAAGAGTTAGTACTATCCGGGAATGAAATCGACAACATCGGCGGAACCCACATTGGAAAGGCGCTAATGAGAAATGTGGGAATCAAGACTATGGATCTCAGTTGGAACCACATCCGGTTACATGGTGCCGTCAGCGTCTGCTCTTCACTTCAGTTTAACCAGACCCTCGAAGACCTCGACCTCTCGTGGAACGGTCTCGGCGCGGAAGGATGCAAGGCCCTGGGTGCGGCACTTCCGTTTAACCACACCCTCAGACAGCTTGACATCTCATGCACCCGCATCAGTTTCCAGGCTCTGAAGGGCCTGTTACCTGGGCTACACAAGAACGACTCCCTGAAATTACTTCGAATAAATTCCAACCCGATGACGACAGATGGTGGTATTGACCTACTGAAGTATCTTCTAAAATCCGACACGTCACAGCTCAAAGACATATACATGAGTGACGTTCCGATAAACTCCGAGTTTCTAGACGCCCTAACGGAGCTACAGAAGATCCGAGATATCAAAGTGTATCACAATGACCCGAACAAGAAGAAAATCACACCGATTGTACGTGAGATGACGCTAAAGGACCACGATCCATCGATGTTGTTGTTTGAGTTCATGACACAGGAGAATATGAGGCTGATAGATCTCTTCAGGACGTTTGACACGGACTTCAGTCAGACTTTGACCAAGGATGAGCTCAAAGAAGGCTTCATTAAAATCAATATGCCGCTGACCGATGAAGCGCTGGACACGTTGTTTGACAGATTCGATATTAACGAAGACTCACAAATAGAATACAGCGAGATGAGGTCAAAACATCGCAAAACGTTGTCCAAGATGAAACACATGACATCCAAGACGCACACTGACAGCGAGCAGGGCTTCCAGAAACAGCTCCAAAATCTTGTAAAGAAAGCTCTTACAGAAAAACGGACCACATTGGTGTTGAATGCCAAGAAGAAACTCCAGCGACGAATATCTTTGTTGGCGATATTTAAGCGGGCAAAACCGGACATTGCTTTCAGTTAAATGGTTGCGCCTGTTAATATACATGTTTATGTTACGGTTCAGTATGTTAAACTTACATTTGGTAGCCGTTGTTATAGTCAGAATAATCAAAACAAAAGAACACGTAAACTTATGGACTTCTATTATAGTAATGTATACAAGCACACAGAAATAGGCCTGATAATATCTTGCTAATGAATAATTATAACGTTGAAATACATACACTTTGATTAATCGATAATATACGTATTTGGGTTTTCACGTCACAATCGAATCATGTACTGTTAGTGTTGTAGCTAGAAGAGTCATCATTAAATACATATACTTTCAGTGTAAACACATTTAATAACGTAGTTTTGACAAGAAGATTCTTATTGCTGTCATAAATGCGACACACTTATTCATTTTAGCTTTTTACAACCAGCATAAAGGCTTAGTCCAGGTACGGTATGACAGTGATTGCAATATAAAACTATATTACGCTTTCTCTCTCAGGCTTATTAATTAAAGATGTAAAGATATAATGCAGAGAGATATGTAGACGATTAAACGTTAGGCTGAATTTTCTTATTCCCAAACGGGGTATAATTCTGCTGAATCAGAGTTATTGATCTTGGTTAGAGACCTAACACATTAACCCTAAATACGTGTGGCGTTTCAATTGAATACCTGACTTAAAAACTGTGATATTGAGATTCCGCGTTCGATCTTAATCACATCTCAGTGTGGAACCTTTGCAGATAATATTGGCATGAAAGAAGTTAATATAAAAACTTTTTTGTTGGTGTTATTATTCATTGTATTTAGCATATATTGTATACATACATGTATTTCATTTGCAAATAGTCGTTCTAACAAAGTAAACAAAAGATATGCCTTAAAATGTTTTTGTTTTTTACCTTGGTTTGTAACATTACTATCAGTGACAACAGTATGTGTTCTGTTATACATAATCAATGATGTTACAAGATTTAAAAAAAGATGATAAACTATATACAGTGAAAAGTATTTAAGTGGACAAGCATTATGAAAATTTAATTCGATTCCATTTTTGTTCAAAATATGTAATAGATGATTACTGGGGGCTATTTCTTTCTCAAACTGGATTTCTAGTTTCAGGCTTTGTATGAAACAGTTAAAATTTGGTTATTTTTTTCTGTATTTTATGTTGAAGATAAAATATTTAATAATTATAAGAAGAACATTCACAATATTATTATCGTCTATTGAGTTTAATGAGTTAGTTCCAATACTAACGTTTAAGAAGGATAGTTTAACGTTTAGTTGGTGTTGATTCCAGATAGGTTGGATGGATCTGCATTCCCAAAATAGATGTTTTATAGTTTCAATATTTTCACCGCAGAAGTCACATAAGTTGAAGTTAATTTGCATTTAAAAAGGTATTTGTCTAATTCTTCATCTTGCGTTAGTCCACTTTACATTCCCCGTACACCAAGCAACGAATACCGTTTTTGATGATGTTCATATCGAAACGATGGTAAATTATTTCACCATTATATTATGTTATACAATTAAATATTTCGAAGATCTTATTATTTATTCAATAACCAATCAAATCCCATATAAATTTCCATGCCACCTAAAACATATGGGCCGCGCTCTGTGAAAAGGGGGTTTAATGCATTTGCGTAAAGTGTTGTCCCATAGCTTAGCCGGTGCAGACGACACTTTCTGCCTAAAAAGGATTTTTCTTAAGAAGAGACTTCCTTCAAACGAAAAATACCAATAAGGCGAAAAGTGTCGTCCATGAATAGCCTGTGCGGACCCGGTTGTCTCATTGCGAGGCTCAAACATATATGGCCTTATGTCTGTTACCTGCATGATTGCGCGATGCAGAGCCTGTTGCAGCTCGAACTGTCCCCACATGGAGCGCAGGAAGTTCCGCGAAATAAGAACCAACGTCTTCCGACTGCGGTATATGGAGTCCATGATGTTATCAGCTATTGGTAAACCTGTAACAATATGTGTATTTGAGTTGATACTAATTTTAAAGCTTTTAAAGTGAGAGCTGATTTTTTTTTCAATAGTTTCTCTCCAAGTTCTTTCATTTTTTTTTATCTACTTCATATAAAAATACAAAATACGATAAAGTGTATACAAATGTGTTATATTAAGACTTTGATCTTCGTTCTGTTAAACAGTCTGCACGTCAGTGACCATTTGTTAATATATTGTGTTGTAATATGTGTTTACTCATGGGCTTAAAGCATAATGTATGTTAAAAAAAACACTCTTAACTCTAAACTCTTATTTGAGTTGTAACTTCCTAGGTGCTTTGTTAAAGTGTATAGTATAATACAATTCAATAACAAATGTATCTTAAAAGATCTACCAAAACACGTCTTAATTTGAAACTACATATTTATACATAAATAGCATTTGTANTGTGCACATTATAATATGATGTTGTTTTATTTAATACAGTTTGCATGTACATTATGGGAAACTGTAATCTAGCACAGGAAAATTGCCATTGAAATACGATAATTGTGATGTTCGAAAAATACATTTACGTTTTTTTCCAGTTTATTTTTGAAAGACAAATCTCTCTTATTAGTTCGATTGAAGTTTGAATAAGACTACTCATAGTTACTCTATTTCCAAAATTGCTATTCACAACTGTTCTTGTTAATTAAACCAGTAGGATTTGCGTTGTGTATGCTGGAAAGTCTGTGTTGGCATTTTCATCGCTTTCAGGGTATTGGCATGTGACACACGTGGTTCAGGTGTTTTTGTAAAATTCTATTTAACGGGAATAAATGATCGCGACTCATTTACACGCGAATATAATTTGGTTGGAATAATTACCAGCGATATTTGTTTGCTTGTTTTTCACCTTTTTCAAAAGTATTATAGTTATACGGGTTAATTCACTCAGACTTCTGCAGGACAAGCTGGTTTAAAAGTGCTCAGTGTACAACTTATGCCAACAAGAGCTTATCATACAAATAGCCTCCCCTCACCTTATATCATATTGTGCAGCAAGTTGGAAATACAAAGTAAAACCTCGGTGGCAAGTTTTGACGACAGGGGAATAAATAAAAAAATAATAAGGATACTTTACAATAGCCCCTTTAAATTTGAGCGAGCGCGATGAAAATATTATTCTCCCTTTTTGATTTAATCAGAACCGAGCGAAATGCGCAGACAGAGACGTTGTCTATATTTATTTAACATGTCTGCCAAACGCAGTCAACGCTTTATTTATTGCTAATAGGTTTTTCTTAATACAATCTGGACCAATGTGTCCTTGATTTTGTTAGTGATCGTCACAAAGAACTTTTGACATGTCTCAACATTTGTATTATTTATAACTGTGGAATATAAACAAGGGGAAATGTATGATTCCGCCACGAATTCTGTCATTCTGTCATTTTTTAATGTTGCAAAGTCATATTTTTTCAGAATAACTATGAGGAAAATAAGATGTTCATATAAACGGTTAACAAAAAAGACCAGACATCTTAATGCTCCTTGTGTGCATCATAAACTGGTTAACAAATATGTCTAAGCTTAACCAATAAGATGTCGATCAGATGTGTAATAGATCCCGCGGTTTCAAGAAAATTAATTAAACGGGATTTATTCGTTTTACGATGTTTAGTTGCGACAAAATCCTACGAACGTCTGGTCAATGTGTTGCTGCCTAAAGAACCACTATACACTTTTATAAACCAAACAGTACCGTGTAGTTCCAGAGAAAAAAAGTGTTAATGTCTTGTGATATGTCTTTATTAATAATTAGTGTCGTATTCTGAGAAAACTGGGCAAAATGCATATGCGTAAATTGTTATCCCAGAATAGCATGTGCAGTCCGCACAGGCTAATCAGGGAAGACAATTTCCGCTTTTATGAAATTATTCGTTTAAATGATGTCTCTTCTAAGCGAAAATCCAGTTTAGGCGGAAAGCGTCGTCCCGGATAAGCCTGTGCAGACTGCACAGGCTAATC
>VMBQ01014364.1:0-11097 GCA_007657795.1 Dreissena rostriformis | reverse complement strand
TAGTTCGACTATGTATATAGATGTCAATATCTATATACATAGTCGAACTATGTTTTTTTAAGAAGACGTTTTGTCGGAAGATTTTTATTGAGTTAGTAACGCTCGATTGGTCATTGTCGGCTCGGGTACTACTTACATGTACCCCGGGTACTCTTAAGTATACTTACATGTACCCCGGGTACGGTAAATATACTTAAACGTACCCGGTCGATATTAGACTGTACCGGAGTTGTGTTCCCGCCCAAAATCCGATGTCGTAAAACGCGATTCCGATTACCGTAAAACGATATTGTTTATCTTAAACAAACTTCTCTTTTGAAAAAACTGCATCAACATGCACTTTGAGTATGAGTTTCGATAATATAGAGGCCATTCAACAGAAAATTGACATAAATGTGAAAATAATTAATTTAAAAAAAAAATAGCCGACAACGACCGATTTAGAGTTAAAACTCCCGGGTACGTTTTAGTATATTTACCGTACCCGGGGTACATGTAAGTATACTTGAGAGTACCCAGGTACATGTAAGGAGTACCCGAGCCGACAATGACCAATCGAGCGTTACTAACAGTGTAACTAATAACACATCTTACCATTAATAGTAAACGGTTATATGTTGCGCCACGTTAAAACGGATTATTGACTGGATTACAGGTATACTTATAAGTTGTAGCCAATAATCTGTTGCTGTCCATCTTATTAGATATGCTAATCTTCTTTTCGCCATATGTTATGCCGCAATAATAGTTGTGCTGGTGACAGGGATTATTACAAACGTCAAGAACATATTAACAATATCGTTCAAAATACTTTCGAGCGCATCCTTACATTCGAACGTGTGACAAAACACATTCGTTTGTTTAAAAGGAACAAAATGACATAGAAGAACAAAATAACACCATACAAACTTCATTGATTGAATAATGTGTTTACCAAGTCTGATTAGTGTTGTATAGCACAAGTTTCAAAGTGTAAATCCATTCAAAGCATCTATATGCAAGTAAATGTCTCTAGTAAAATAACGAGTCACAAACTTTAACACAAAAGGTCCTTAAGCTCAGGGTAAACTCTCAAACGTGTTTTGGTTTGTTTAGTTTAAAACTGAACATTGTTTTAAGTTTCTAAACAATATTTTCAATGTGGCATCACGAACAAATTACCTTTTCCGGTGCAATAACAAACACGTAATAAATCAGTGAATGACCTTAATCGTTTGGCAAACTATGAACAAGCCTCTTTAAATAAAGTCACTTGTATTAATATTTTGAAATGGTTGTTCAACCAATTATCGAACGTTCTATCCATTTCAGTCAAAACGTAGTACCAACACACAAATCAATGTATATAACGAAATATATATGATGTACAGCATGCATTCCGATGGAATTAAAAAAAGAACAAAAAATGCACATCATTTAAATTTAAAGTATATGCAATCGTATTGATCGCATAAAAGCAAACGTAAAAGCATAACAAGGGTAAAGTAAATTATTAAGCTAGTTATATCCATCATAGCTTAACTTGTTGATTAAAACTTTAGGAACTGTACTTAAAACTACTGAGTTTGTGTACGAGATGCTTCAAGTATTCAAGGCTTAATCTAAAACAAATGTTTTAGACCGAAATTCATTGTAAAAGCCGAGTTGTTTATACCTTATCAAAATCTTAAAATATCTAGTTTGTGAATCGCGAATCGTGTATTTTTTTCGTATTTCAAAACAAAACGAAAGGAATTAAAGGTACAAATTGTCAATTATTATTCAAGAATGGTTTATCCAAACCAAAATACGAAATTTCTTAAGCGGACACTTAAGTGTCGTGGAGTAAAGAAAACTTGGTTTTCAAATTGTATTTTCGAAAAAGCTGCCAATAAGTGTACCATGTGAAGAAAGATGTACTCAGGCACACGAGAGAAAGAGGGCGAAGTACGAAGATCTCGTCCAGGAATGTAGAGAGGCCGGGTGGAGAGCATGGAACTACCCGATTGAAGTTGGATGCAGAGGGTTTCCTGCACCATCGCTGGGGAAGATGCTCCAGGATTTGGGAATAGTGGGACAGGCGAGAAAGCAGGCCATAAAGAAGGCATCACAGGCAGCAGAAAGAAGCTCCAGCTGGCAAACAAGCAATGACAAGCAATGACAAGTGGTACCTAGCTGACGACATTATTGGAAAGCAGTTTATCTGTATTATACAACAAATATAACGCATTTGGCATTAATCGGAACGCGTCCCCTTGCTGAGCCAGACTGAAATGAGGTACGGCCTGTAGACCGCCAGTCCGCGATATCTCCTGGCAACCCGACCCAACGAGATCGGCTTAATACCTCAAATTCCCATCCTGGTTACTGAAGCGGAGTAGTCATGTTTGAATTGATATTGATCTATGCATGCCCGTCGGCAAAATGTTACGTGCCTGACCTTGCGATAGCAAATGCTATCACCTTTGCTGTGTATTTATTGCATTCGTTGCTATGGAAGCGTTTATACGAATATATTTTATTTCTGGTACATTATCCGCAATTTAAATTTCAGTTATGTTTACTCAAAGACATATTTTCATAAAAGTTGGCTGCTTGCAAAGCATACGAAAAAGTACGTGTATTCAAATATTTTCCACCGCATATGAGGAAGNAAAAAAAAAAAAAAAAAAAAAAAACAGTTGATGAATCACACAAACTAAGATACAAGTTTAATAGAAGTAGTACGAAAATTCAACGAAATTAGAGTTTATTCAATTGCAAATACTTTTCTTTTGTGAAGTCGAAAACTCTTTCATGTGTACACGATATGTGCACGGTTTGAAAATCTCCAAACATCGTTCAGATTTGTTCATACCATACGTATGCACACATGTTTGGTTGTGCAAAAAAATACGAGTAAACCTGTCGGTATCGGTGTATTCTGTTCTTTATTTCGATTTACCGTACACATAAATGATAGTCAATTATGTGTATATAACAACCCTCTTTTATATTTGTGTGAAATCGGATCGGCTAGCTCAGTTGGTAGTGCGCTGGACTACACATCAGAGGATCGAGGGGTATTATAATAAATAACTATAAGTAGTATTTAACATGTCTGCTTAACATCAAAACTAATCAATTGCATACAGTTTTCAATTTAATCACAATTATATATCGTTACTGCAATTTAACGTTTTCACTCCATGTGATTTGGTTCCGATGAAATTATACAATTTGTATAACAATGACCAATAACCNCCCCCCCCCCCCAAATGAACGTTGGGAAGCTGCTTGTTCCGAGCATTTTTTGTAACACTATACGGTTTTGCATTAATAGATGAGGTTGGCTAGAATGGTCACATGTACGAATTCATGTACACATTATTGTTTGGTACGGCTTAATATACGTTTTAATGGCCTTCATTATATAAGATTAAATTAATTATGTGACCCTGGGGCTTGGCAAGTTTTGACCCCAGTGGCTTTATTTGAACGAAATTTGTAGAATCCTCAGACATGGCCAGTTTTGGGGCATGATTTAAACACATGCGGACCAATATACTATGTTACACGCCAAATGTTTTACCCTTGACCCTTTCGGTTCCAGAGAAGATGTTTCTTTACTATTTACTATATCTTAGTCTATAAGTCTATATATTTCACGATAACGATGTAATGCTTAAGAGTAAAAACTTTCAATATTTTAAGTACCTTTATATATGCAAGCTTTTTAAAATAAGTTATATGCATGACTTTTTCTATATATTTAACACTATATAAAATTGATGTTAATAGACTGACGTGTATTGGGCAAATGTTTGTTTATACAAGGAGTTCACTCCTGATAAATTCCGCTCGAAGAAAATAAATGTTAAGAATTAAATATCGAAAATGAGTTGTATACAAAATAAGCAGTATTGTTTGTGCATGCCAACCGCAAAAGAACTGTTTGAAGTTCTCACCGATCAAAAGAGAGCAAAACTACGGTGAATGATTTAGAGAGAACAGTTCTTCATCAAAGCTGTATACATGGATAAACAATAATTTAAAAATAAATGTTTAGAATAAATATCGAAATTGAGTTGTATACAAAATAAGCAGTATATTTTTTGCACATGCCAACCGCGAACGAACTGTTTGAAGTTCTCACCGATCAAAAGAGAGCAAAACTACGGTGACTGATTTTGAGAGAACAGTTCTTCATCAAAGCTGTATACATGGTTAAACAATAATTTTAAAAAGTGGTAATATACACTTGACCACCTATTCTTAATGGTGTCAAATTTACTGAACAAGATTAAATATACATGTTTTCTTCGTATAAATACAACAAAGTTACCGACACCGATGTTAATTCAATCTTATGATCTTCGACGAAGTTGTATTAATATCTTAAAGGCGTTCGTCTCTAGCAGCAGCAGCAGCAGCAGCAGCAGAAGCTGTAGTAGATCTAGTAGTATCATCATCAATTGTAATTATGTAAAAACATGATTTGATATTACAACATACATTTAGAACAATAAAACACGAGACGTATTATAGCAGTTACAAAATGTAATGATATTGCGTGTGCTTTAATATATCCGTTATCGTTAATGAAACACTTGAAATATAACTGTACATTATTATTTAACAGCAGTACACGGGGAAACAGTGAATTTTTGCACACACCAAGGGATACGCCTTCTTCTTTATTCGACAATAAATAATTATGACGTGTGCGAAACATGCGTCTGCGCCAAGAACGGAATGTCGTGTACAAGGTTTGGTTGATTTGTATATAAGAAATCGAGGCTTAAAGCCCCATTAACACTCAAAATCAACGAATATTTCGTAAAATATGTTTCAGTGTTACTTATAGAAATAGTCAAAATTTCAACGCTAGATGTGGTATGGTAACATAGATTTAACAAGATACAAAAAGCTCTTTTTTGTGGTACAATATATTCCATTTGAATTTCCCGCAACGATATCTATTCATACGACACTTGAACACTAACTTGGTACATGAACATGTGCTGAATATATTGTCCCACAAAAANACACACAAAAAAAAAAAAGAGCATTTTGTATCTCGTTAAATCTTTGTTACCATACCACATCTGGCGTTAAAATGTTGTCTATTTCTATAAGGAACACTGATTTGTTATGGGTTAATTTTATTTTATGAAATATTTTACGAAATATTCGTTGATTTTGAGTGTTAACGGGGCTTTAAAAAGTATGTATTCGTCACGACCCTTCACTTCCAATGTTTCCTAATTGTTTTATCTGCAGTACGGATCATTCTAAAAAAGGCTGTTATTAAATGCTAAATATCTGCAATTGAATGTGCGAATTCACTTGCGCTAGCAGGATAATGAATTTGATTGTGTTGTTCTAAACAACGTTTACGCTTTGCGACAGCCAAATTACACATGGTAGAAGATGATTTATTTTATGATCAAGTTCTTTTGGGATATAAAATATGCCCTTTACGCAAAGATAAAACTGTGTTTTTTTTTCCTTTGTTAACAGCATGGGTTTCACAGTTACTAGATTTCCTGCAGAAATGCATTAGCGTGCAAATTGGCTGCAAGGACGTTTGGGTTATGAAGTTCCCAAAGAGGAAATGCCCGGAGAAATGGATACCGAAAAACGTATCAGCCGTTGGAAAATTATCTTCATCCCGATCGTTAAAAATGAAAGGTTGTATTCAGACACCTAATTTAAGCTCTTGTATGAAATAAAAACTTTGAATACAAATATGAACATTTTGTTGTTACTTGTGTAGTAATTTTTCAATGTCATATTTCGAAAGAATGCATTTCATTTATGTTTATATTTATTATGCATCAAAACCAATACCATATATAACAGATGTGCATGAATTAAATCTATGAACTTTAAAAAGGTAAAAGCCCATTATGGTAGGTGAAACAACGGGGGCAAATGTGTTGGAGCGCAGCGTAGGCTCTCTTGAGAATCAACTAATTTTAACCGATCCAATGTGCTTTTGTGTTGATTGTGTAATAAATATGACTTCTTACTTAAATTTTTATTCTTTATGAAACAGATTTTATGTTGACCGATACACTATTGGGACAAATTTTCTAATGTTATTTTAAAATTAATCAAAGAAGAAGGCCCTTGCTGAACTTATGGTAAACAGATAAAAAAATTCATCATGGCATACAATGAAAACTGCATCATCTCCTCGCATGTAGGTATTATTACAGGCCGTTTTCAAACTTTTGCAATAAATGTATAACTAGAATCATATTAAAAATGCTCTGAGAACGTTTCGCGATGATTGGATAGCATGTAAGTTCTTGCTTGTTCAGATTGTTTCAATAAAGTCATTTAAAAAATTCAAGAGGGCCTAAAGGCCATATATCGCTCACCTGAGGCACGTATAAACTTACCAAGTTATGTCTAGATTGTAAGATGTTTGTGTTATAACTGTTCTTGATCTAGTTTTCTTTTACGCTGTAGGACACAGAATTTATGTGGTCTGAGACAGTATAAGAACAAATTAAAGTTTGTTTTCCTATAAACATATTAAAAAAAAAAAGTTACCCGTAAAGTGAGGAAAAGTTTGAACCAAGGAGCATGATTTTAACAAAACTACATAGAGGACCACCGTACGATGTCGCACACCTAATATTAAACCCATGACCCTTGCGATCTCAGCGAATAAGATTGTTATCTTTATTTACTATAAAAGTCTATATTAATCACGTGACTTTCGGGCGTGGTAAGTTTGTGTACGATTTAAACAAAAAAGAAAAAACCTATACTATGTTACACACCAAAAATCAAACCCCTGACCCTCGCGGTTTAAAAGAAGATTTTCTAAGTTTATAGATATTTTCTTTACAAGTCTTAATAAGTAATTTGTCCCCTTGGCATGGCCAGTTTTTGCCACCGATGCATGATTTGAACACACTTTACAGAGGACCACTATAAGGTGTGACATGCTAATAAACATACGTCTCGGCCCTGCGGATCCAGCGAAGTTTTCACGATATACGTGTGACGTAAACAAGTGACTTCTAGAGCGGGGAAAATGTTGACCCAAGAGGCATGATTTAAACACACTTTGTAAGGAACCACCATACGATGTTACGCACCAAATATCATACCTCAAGTTCTAGTTGTTTCAGAGAAGATTTTTTTTTAAGTTATTCACTATTTATGTGTATATAAATCTTGTGACCCTTAAGAGTAGCCAGTTTTTACCCTAGGGGCATGATTTGAACAAACTTCGTAGAGGACCACTATACATGCCAAATACAAAACGTCTAAGCATTGCGGTTTCAGAGAATATGATTTTAACTATATACATATAATCACAACAGCAACCCCATGGCGGGCCTAATGTTTACCAAACCACTGGGGGCTGACGAGGTCAAAGCGTAGTCCGTTTCTCTACGACGTCGGGTATATGTTTTACTACGAAACATTATGTCAATACACTACTTAATGAGGCGAGTTTCATCTTTTATGATATTTATGGATTAAAGAACGGAACATCCAGTAATGGTAGGTACTTATTTTCAATAACAAACAAATTACAAATGCGTAGTTGCAACCTTTACATTGATTTTGAGCTAAAATCGAAATATATTGATCTGATGTTATGCATAAGGTGGTTATAGGTGGTAGCCAATTACAGTAATTTAACTTAAATGAAACTACATGTTACATTGATACACTGTACTACAGTGTATCAATGTAACATGTAGTTTCATTAAAGTAGTGTACATTTAACATTTTAAAGTACAAAACAGGTTACGAACATATATGTCAATCATTCTAATGCTTTGTTTCGAAGGAAATAACAAGTCGCCTCATGTAAAGGTTTTGCACAGAGTATGTATTGGTTGTGCAACGAACTACAAATATAATGTATAGGTTACTCAACGAAGTACACCAATCTGTACTTCGATGGCATGTGTATTGACACAAAGATTCGTAGTAAAACATATACCCGACGTCGTAGAGAAACGGACTTCGCTTTGACCTCGTCAGCCCCCAGTGCAAACAGGGATAATTGAACAGACTTTGTAGAGGACCACCATACATTGATTTGAGATTTTGTTTTAAGTTTATAAAAATAAATGGAAGACAAAACAAGGGCGGTGCAAATTTTGACACAACTGGGATTATTTGAATAATCTTTGTAGACGACACCATACGAAATTACATATAAAATATTTAACCCTGAACCTTAAGGGTTCATAAAAGAAGTCTCTTCCTGGTTAATGAAGGGAAATGGTCATGGTACAATTGATACTGACCTAGGCGACACTGTTACATTTGTTATAGTTTCAAAGAATTATAACAACAAAGAAAAGATAAGTCAGAAAGATTTTGGATATTTATTAACTCAATATATTAAAATATGAAAAATAAAGTAATGACAGTTTTTCGAAATTGTTCCTGAAAAACAAAATGCATCAATCTCTTACGAAAGCATATTATGTAGATATTCACGTACGACCTCGTATAATGTAGTTTACTGATATATGTACGGGTCGAGTATTGTATGTCTTCGTGTGGTGTACAGATTCTCGTATGACTTCGTGTAGTTTACTGGTACATGTACGTGTTCATTTAGTGTATATGTTCATGTGATGTACAGATGCACGTATGACTTCGTTAAGTTTACTGATTCATGTAGTGTATATATTCAAGTAGTGTCCATATTTTGCGTTTGACTTCCTGTAGTTTACTGGTACACGTAAGTGTTCATGTAGTGTATATATTTAAGTGGTGTCAATGTTCACGTATGACTTCGTTTTGTTTACTGATACATGTACAGGTTCGTTTAGTGTATGCCTCCATGTACAGCTTTATATACAGCTGTGTGTAATTGACGAATTGATATACAATATCATGTTGTGTAAGCTTAAAGGAGGTGTTCGGCTTCATAAAGTGTTCCGCTTCATAAAGTGTACGGCTTTGTTATGGATTTATGCACGCTTCCATGCAGTGTATGACTTCTTGCTTGGCTTCTTGTTAAGTACGCGTTTATATAGTGTAAGACTTCGTGTAAGGCTTCGTGTAGTTTACGACTTTATGTACGGATTCGAGTAGTGTAAATTATTACCCACAGCTCTAGTTGGAAAATAGTGCTCGTAGTCGCTAAACTACGGAATACCGTTAGTGCCATCGTGGTTACACATTAAAATCGAGAAGGCGAAAATGCGAGAACGCGAGAGTACGATGACGAGAGTGCGAGAATACGATGACGAGAGTGCGACAATACGATGACGAGAGTGCGAGAACGCGATGGCGAGAATGCGACAGTGTGAGAATACGATGACGACAGTGCGACAACGCGAGAGTACGATGGCGACAATGCGATAGTACGATGGCGACAATGCGATAGTCATATCGTACTGTCGTCATCGTATTGTCGCACTCTCGTAATCGCCTACTCGCACTCTCGTCATCGTATNATCGCGTTCTCGCACTCTCGTCATCGTATTCTCGCACTCTCGTCATCGTATTCTCGCACTCTCGTCATCGTACTCTCGCGTTCTCGCATTCACGCCATCGCGTTCTCGCACCCTCGATATCGTATTATCTCACTCTCGTCATCGTATTCTTGCACTCTCGTCATCGTACTCTCGCGTTCTCGCATTTTCGCCATCGCGTTCTCGCATTCTCGTCACCGTATTCTCGCACTCTCGTCATCGTATTCTCGCACTTACGTCATCGTACTCTCGCGTTCTCGCATTCTAGCCCTCTTGATTTTAATGTGTAACCATGATTGCCTTAACGGTATTCCGAACTTAACTATATCTGTAAACACAAGAGGGGACTAAGTTTTTCCTCGTTTGCTCACCTGTGTTGTATGGCCTGGCCAGTTTTGAACCCAGGGTATGATTTGAAAAATCTTTGGAAAGGACCACAATATGATGTTCCTTTTTGTGCGTTTGTTCTGTACGTTAGTTTCGTTTCTATTGCATGTGTTTCGTTCCTCTATGTTTATCAATTGGCTACTTTCAATAAATAAATGACCGCATTGTATAACAAAGGGTTTCTCTTCTGCTGGTACAGCTGAAGTTTAACTGTATGTGTATTTGATTAAGGACAAAATACGGAATTAATTGGCACACATGTCAACTAGACGTGCAGTTGCGTTGTCCTCCGTTTTGAATAACGCCAATTACCAGCCTGTACAAATTATAGTGTAAACAGTCGACTCCCGACAACATCGCTTGTTTCGAATAACCGGGTGGCTCGAGGTCTCTTTGAAGGACCGATAATTTATTGCAATATATTTATATAAAAGTGTGTTGTTAGGCCCGAATTTGCGAGGGTAAAATTTGCTGATGACTCGAACTGTTTTCCCAGTACAAGTCACAGGCCTTACACATGTTGGCTAAACCTCGCTTCTTGAAAATCATTTTCTATGAAACAGAAACTATCAGACGCTAAACAGTTGGTGTGTAACATCGTATAGTGGTCCCCTACAAAGATTGTTCGATGCATGCCCCTATGTTAAACTGACCACGCCTAGGGGTCACTTGATTTATATATCTTAATTGAGTTCATAACTTTCAAAAATATTTCCTTCTCGGAAACCGAAAGGATTAGGGGTTAAAATTGTAAAATCATGTCCAATGGGGTCAACAATGACCAAGCCCTATAGGTTCACATTATTTATGTATTCTTAAATAATGACAAGTTACAAGTTTTCCATTAAACGCACAAGCCAACATGTGTACTATTTGGCATGTAACATATAGTGTTCCTCTACTTAGTTTGTTCAAAGCATGCCACTGGGTATACATTTACCAAGTCTGGGTGTGTTGGGGAGAAATGTTCTAAATTAAATTTATCTTTGGTATGGGCCCTCAGTCATTACCTTGGCACAGTAAATGCAAAAGCAGAGGAAGTGATAACCGGTTTTAAGGAGAGTCAGAATTATTCATTTAACATTTAAGTGTACATAAGTATTCATATAGCAGTATCACAATTCAAATAAAATATCAATAAAATAGAATATATAACAATTTAACTTCTATTTTAATAACTACTCAATGGTTATATACAGACGAGATCACCAGAACAGTATATAACTTTCTGAGGAGCGATGAAATAAAACAAAAACAAACAGAATATCACCTACATCTTGTC
>VMBQ01014362.1:0-10437 GCA_007657795.1 Dreissena rostriformis | reverse complement strand
TTAAATCTGTGGGGTCAATGCATATTCGCACTCTTCCGTTTTTCTTCCTTACGCACACCAAACTACTGACCCATTGCGTAGGTTCTGTTACTTTAGCAATAATGTTGCATTTCTCTAAGTGTTTTAGTTCAGCTTGCAATTGTTCACGAATCGCGACTGGAACCGGTCTTGGTGCATGAACTACTGGTTCTATTGACTTATCGATTTTAATCTCGTACTCGCCCGGTATACACCCAATCTCTTCCCCAAGGACGTCACTATATTTCTCAATGATAGATTCTGTTTCAAGTCTTGCGGTGTGTATTCTCATGATCAGCCCAAAATCAACTGAATCATCCCTTCCAAGCAAGTTTATGCCTCTTGGAGTGTTCATAATCTGGAAATTAACCGAACGCTTGATATTTTTATGCTCGCACAGCAATGTAATCATTCCTAGCGCCTTCACTGCTGGCCCATTGACACCGCTAATAATAACATCACTCCTTGTGATTGGTGCAACCTTTTCAAATAGCTTCGCTGTTCCATATGACATGACACTGCACATTGCGCCACTGTCGATTTCAAATTTTACCGTTTTACACCCTATTTTCAAGTTAGCGGACCATTCATGATTATCTTCACTCGATGTTGCGATAAATACGTCGTTCACATCCGCATGTTCAAACTGGTTAAACATTTCCTCGACCTGGTCTTCCTGGGCTTCTGTGTAGTTGACACGTCGTTGACCTCCACGGCCCCGATATCCACGGTGGATTCCCCGATCACTTCCGCGATGACGCAGTCTACGTCCATAGCCACGTGCCCCTCTGTGTGATATCCCCTTTTGTTGATGCGATGCCCCACCGACTGCAGGACATAATTTGGATGCCTTGAAATGGCCAAACTCACCGCAATTGTCACACTGTTTTTGATAGGCGGGACATTTCCTTACTTCATGTTTTCTGCAACACTTGGCACAGTATTTTTGTTGCTTATGAGGGTTTTGATGCGTTCTAGCGATGTTTACGTGAGGGCTTTCTCCCAGTGATTTGATGTGAGATGTGGTCAATTCTATTTGCCTACAAACCTGCACGACACGTTCGATGGTAAGTTGTGTAACCGGTATCTCCATTAGCTTTTCACTACACTTTGTGTCATTCACGCCATTAATGATCATGTCACATATTAACCCTTCTTTTTGTTCCCCATATTGACAGTGTTCGGCCTTTCTTTTTAATTCCGAAATGTAATCCATTATTGACAGGTTACCACGCTTTGTGTTGAGGAACTCTTGTCTTTTAATGTTACGGTAATTATGCACTCCGAAATGTCTGTCAAATTTTGTGAACACTGTTTCTATATGGTATATATCCTCGGCTGGCACTGCCGCGATTCCAGCATCCTGATTGGCAACAACTTCCGGCGCCCACGCGAACGAATCGTAAATTTTAACGCACTCTCGTCCCATGTTAGCAAGTAGGACGCCAACCTTTCTTTTTGCAGGCTTGTCGTCCAGACCTAGCGCGTCCAGATGAATTATGAAGTCCCGTTTGTAGTCTTCCCAACTTGATGCACTTTCCGACGGGTTAAATTCCATGCAAATACGATGATATTTATTGTAAGTTATTTTAAACAACACTTACCTGTTTTATGACAAGAAGAATAACATGTCTCTATCATTTTTTCGTCATTTTGCGTTGTTTCATCAAGAGAGGTTGAATGAAACTATAAATCAATACTATAAACTTGTCTTGTTCGGCAAAAATGCAGAAATGTGTTGCCCTAAATGTAACGAAAATAACAGTACTTGTAACGATGCACATTTCAATAGTATAATATCTGCACCTTGAAAATACACAATTTTGTCCTGTTTTGAAACCCGTGGTTTAATATGAGCCTTGTTTTTGGAAAAGAGGACTAAATGCATGTGCAAAAAGTGTTGTCCAAGATAAGCCTGTGCGGTCCACACAGGCTCATCAGGCAGGACACTTTCCGCTTGTATGGATTGTTTTGTTTAAGGGGGGATATCTTCTAAACGAATTTCCAGTGCAGGAAGAACGTGTCGTCCCTGATTAGCCTGTGCAGACTGCAAGCATTAAGCCCACTTTTCCCAGAACAAGGCTCATATTATTCCATTGTCACTACATCATATACAGTGGGAGAACTGGCTGACAAAATCAAATTACACTTTCCTCTTAAATGATCCTCGAACAAAGTCTTGAATGCAACAATCATTTGAACTAATTACGGTAAACATGTGAAAATCAAATAATTTACAAACTGGACAGGTAACAAATTCATGAATACGAAGTTTTCCTAGCCTTATGCAAGGTCCTATAAAAAGCATAGCATATTTAAGTGAACATTGATTATGACAATTACTTTAGCTCATTAATAATTTCATACTTCTGTTCAACACTTGCTATAAGAATAATCATAACTGGCCACATAACTTATTTCCACAACTAGTCTCCCTCTAGCTCAGCTTCAAATAGGGGAGTTATCAGGCTCTCGAATAAGCGTGTGCACTAAGTACTAGCAAATTTACTTACCTAGGAGAAGGGTGATCAAGTTAACTGACTGCGTTGATTAGAAATGTGTCACAGGCACTTGGACACAGTCAAATCCACTTTAACTTCTTTAGTGGACAAATAGACAAAGGGCCATAATTCAGCCAAAACTGGTTGCAGTAAAAAATCCTTTTTTTACCATCATAAAATATAGACATTAATGTCATTCAACATTATACACAATGAGGTCATTAAACTGTGAAGTTTTGAGTGAGATTTAAAAATGTGAACCAATAAGTGGCAATAAAGTAATACCGGAAAAGGTTAAAGTCATCGAGGTTCTATATTCTTGACGCACCGCCATTACAACATTATAGTTTTGTTATTGATATTCCAACTTTTGAACATGAAGGATGACTGCTTTGTATTCAAGGACTGTGTCTATGAACCGTTTCTAGCGTAGCTGTATAATTAAGGTTTTGACCTTTCTTGACCATTAATTGTAATTGTCCAATGAAATATTGAGAAAATTTCCCGCCAGTCGGCCGGAATTAATAAAAATAATTTTTATATTTGTGAAAAATACCAAAACAGCGATGATAGAAAACATGCAATCAGAGGTCCAGATAAGATGCGTATTTGCGTAAAATACGCATGAAAAAAAAAGAAGAAAATACGCATGACTTCAAATTTTGTTGAGTAAAAAACTCCTGGCTAAATTCGGATTACGCATCGAATGCAATTTCAATGCGAATTATGCGTTTAAACATGCATATAAGTTCATGTAAACATGACTGGTTCTCGTGATTGTTGCTACACCGGTAAAAACGTAGTGACATCACCATCTATGTACAGAATGTGGTTCCCGACCTAATTTACTCCTCAGTCAGAACGGTATCATTTCATTTTGGCCCACGATAAAGGCCGATGTTGACACAACGGGCTCTCCGCTGCATTGTTGAGAATCGATATACGCTTATGGTGAAAACATTTGACATCACATTCGATAAAACCCGAATCGCCCAACTTCAAGCATATAATTTTTGCTATCAGTTCATCTCTTGTGTGGCACTATGGAAAAACCTTTTTCCTTCAAGCACTTTTTAAATGGCAGCCGAAATACACATATATATTAAACAAGTTTTACGGATACCACCCGCTTACCATTCAGATAACGTGACTAAGCACATGTTTAAACTGTTTGATATATTGAAATCCGGTTTGCAATCAATGAATCCACTTGAATCATAATGTAATGCGAAAACTTGCTTCTTGCTTGTTTTTCATATGACCGTCACGATCTGTGCCGTCCTGACCGGCAGTCTCTGTCCCGAAAGCGCTTTTCTTTTTGTGACTTGTGCCGCAGCGTCTGCATGTGTTTGTGTTTTATTGTCATGTAAATAAAACAAAAATTAATGGCGATAATAGCAAGTTAACACTACATTTACAATTTATTATTAATTCTGATCCTTTGAACATAAATACTCCTTAAATTTTTTGGATTTTGATTGTTACTCATCTCTTAACAAATTCATGAGTAAAATACCCCTCGGCTGAAAAATTATCTGGAGCTCTGCAATAGACTTCATGCAATCTTTAAAATTTTGCCTCATTTACATAAGCAGATAATCAAATGACAAGTTTGTATTATATAAACAAAGATCTCATTCTGCGTGCGCTAATTTGAAAATTATATGCATGCAGAATTGTGGTTTACAGCTATGTAAACTGAGTGTTCAGCGTGAAACTAGTTTATCTCCATTTAAAAGGCTATGCTGATATAACTGTTTCACACTAAACTCACTAAATCAATACAGTTTATGTGTTGCTCTTTATATTTGGCACATTATCAACGCTAGAGTGTTTAACCTTAAAGACTATGTTCTCATATTTAACAATTTCTATCATATTGCATTCTGTTTACTAGTATAGTTTATATCAAAGAACTTTTGTTGTTGCTTATCATTTTGTCCAAAAATATCGTTTATTTTTATTTTGATAATTGCCCTTGAAACATGTTGAAGAAATGAGTATTACATAAGCCCTTGTTCTAGCAGTACAATGGGGACCTCTCGTGTAATGCCTTATGTACATTCCATCTTGCACGGACAAGGTCAGTGTCTGGTCAGCCTGTCTGAAAATCATCATTTCAATGCTATCGTGTATTCTTATGCGAAACAAGAATTATCTTTAGACAAGAAATATTCTTAAAGAAGATATTCGGTATATGTAAAAATTATCATGCACGGATCATGCACACATGGAAATTAAATAATACATTCTTTATGTGACAATAAAATGATAAATACCATTATTTATTGCTTTAAAAAGAATTTTTCCACAAAGTTGACCAATATATTTAGCATGATTGCAATGATTCACAATATTATACATAATCAATGCAAATAACTATGTTCAGCATAGCATTTTGATCACAAATAGAACAGGTCTGTTCAAAGAACACTCATATAAATTCTTAAAATATGTGTGGATTATTCATGTTTGGACCGTTACCGTTTATGTTTTTATTTCATTTTCACATAGTTTTATGTATGGATACACATCAAAAGTACCTAATAATAAGACATATCTCACCAAAACTGGCGCAACACCTGTAATTGATAAGGATGTGATGCAGGTAAAACCTGCGTCAATAAAAAAAAATATCTCAATGATAAAACTAAGACTTTTTTATTCAACACCAAACAACATCAACACCGAAGATCTTTTTTAAAAGATATTTTTTGTTGAGACTTTTATACTAGTATCGGACAGAGCTAATTATACAAATTGGCGAGTTATGGTTTTTAAACCTCATAAAACTTGGTGTACAATTATTAAAAAGCGAACTGTTTTCCACTGACTTCCGTCATTAGGCTTTGTAGTATGAGCGTTATCATAGTATTACCAGAACTTCAAATGACATTTTCGTTCATTATAGCAAAATTTACTTTGTTGCTACAATAACACATTTTAAATGGTGTTCTTTAAAATATTTGATTGTTGTTAAATGTAGACTTTTTATTTCTCATAATCTCAAAAAAAGGATGTTTAAATTATATTCAAACAAGGAAGATAACACTCATCACTAAGAAAAATATCGGCTAATTAATAGATGGTCATCAATTATAACAGGTAAAATTATAAAACGTTTGTAATCCTTTTCATCCACATTTTTTTCTAGCTTCTAAAGTTACTAAATTATATTCCAAATATTAGATATTTGTAGTAAATGTAAATGAAATGACTTTTTTGAATATGAAAATCTGTGAACAAGTCCCTTAAACTGAACACCTGTATCAAGTTTCACCATTTTCAGAAAATGGTTTATACCCCTGTTATCAGCAAATTTGATCTATAGAGCTTTGTGTTACTTAACGATGGACATTTTACTTTGGTGTGTATTTAAAGTGGGTTGTCGGCTTAAACAGCCAATATAAATCTGCCTTTACTGATTTGAAGTTGAGTATGTTGGTTATTATACTAACTAAAAAGTGTGCATGTATGTATGAAACACATTCTGGTTTTGATAACACTAGAATAAAACACACCTTTTGAATCAGAGGACAGTTTACCATATTATCTTTTGAAAATGGCAACTTCTGTAGATTCAGTAAATGAAAGTTCAGATTTTGTAAAGGACTATTCTTGTGTTGTTTGCGAAAGTAAAAATACCGAAACAAGTGCTGATATTTTTTGTGAAACATGTTTGAAGTGTTATTGTCAAAAATGCCTTTATCACCATGATCAAATGTTTGTAAACCATTCAACATATGGAAGAGGAGAAACAAATAAATGGCCTTTAACCAAGACAATGGAGGATTTGCTGCTGAAATGTGATGTCCACAGCAACAAGAAACTGAAAATGTTGTGCCATGACCACAGTCAGCTTTGCTGTTCTGATTGCGTTCTACTGAATCACAGGTAGTATATATGGACACTCGGTCATAGAGTTACATTCAGTTGAAAGTAAACAAATTTATAATAAGTAGGTTGATATTTATTGCAACAATCAAATATCTTAATTATGTAACAGTTTCATAGTTCAGTTGTTTAAATCATTTTCTAAGCCATCTTTAAATATTTACAAGACATATAATTCATGTCAAATTGATTATGATCACTCATGTTGTTATTTCAGACAGTGTACCAATGTGGCTCTAATTTCTGAATCAGCCAGAAAGCTGTCAGTGGATATTGAACAGTTATCAAACAAAATTCAAACTATTCTTGCTGAACTAAATAAGTTTACAAGAACACAAGAGGCCGGAATACAGTCAGTGGAGGGGTCATATAGTAAAAAATTGAAAGAAATCAGAGAGCAGCGTAAGAAATTAAATGCTGCTTTGGATCAACTTGAAAATAAAACCCTAAAAGAACTGGATGAAATAAGGGCCACACTGCAAACCTCTCTCAAGAATGATGTTGACAACTGCAGAAGACTAAAGGATGAACTGCAACAACTCAGTGAAGCTGTACAGGGCCTTTGCGATAAGAGCAAGAAAGACATTGAGTTCATAGCCAACATGAAATGTCTGGACAAAATACAAGAGTCAAAGACATATCTGAAGGAGGACCCAGTTAAGGTTCAGAGTTCAATGATATTCCAGGCAGACAGCGACATTGAGCAGTATCTGTCTAAAAAGTCTAGTCTAGGGAGGATTGTATACAGTATGCAGTCTCTTGCATCCAAGATGAATCCAGACCAGATGATGACTGTGAAGAAAAACTCTGGGTATAATGTGAAAATATCAGGTGACACAAGTCAGACTTGCAATATCACAGGCATTTGCAGCCTGCCTAGTGGTCAGGTCATTGTAGATTGCAATAATAAGAAAGTAAAACTGTTGGACAAGCATTACAATGTGTCCAGTCACTGTGATGTGTCTGACTCACCATGGGCAATTTGCCAAATCACATCCAATGAGGTGGCTGTGACTCTTAGTGGTAAATGTGTGCAGTTTATGTCTGTTAGTAAGGGGCAGCTGGTGATTGGGAGGAAGTTACAATTACCACATATTGCTGGTGGCAATGCTCACCATCAGGGAGCTTTGTATATCACTGATGGGACTGCTCTCTACCACTACACACTGACTGGGACACTTGTGAAAAAGATCTATAGGGATACAGGAGGTCGCAATAAAGATAAATGTTATGTAAATATATTTGAATATTGAGCGTATTGTAAATACAAAATTATACCATCATTTTAACATAAATTTAATCACTACTGTGGATATTTTAAACAATTTTGAACTTTTATGATATTCAATTTTATATTTTTATAAGTGTTTATGTCTTAAATATTGATCTGTTTAGATATAACATGTTCTATGCTTTGTAGTGTGCAGATGTGCATTGAGTCCTGCTGGTGACAGGATCTATGTCACCAACTACCTCCAGCACAAGCTCATCACACTGGCCGCAGATGGCAGCCTGATATCCACCTTCAATGACCCTGCACTACAAGCCCCATACGGTGTAGATGTTACACCTGCAGGACAAGTCATCGTCTGTGGATCTGACTCCAATACTGTCATACAGGTGGATCATGAGGGGAAAAAGAAACTGGCAACACTGGTTTCCCAGAAAGATGCACTAAGCGGGCCAGTGTCTGTATTCTGCAACACCAACATTCACCAGATCATTGTAGGACTTCATTGTAACAATCAAATCCATGTTATGGAATTCCAATAGCTTTTCCAGTTGAAAAAACATAGATATAAACACGGTTATAAATGTCTTATATTTTTTCTTTGAATGGCACATTAAGTCCTAGCTGTTTATATCTAGGTAAGGAAAGGATATCCATACATCTTTTATATTAAACTATTAAATAAACTTAATTTTAAAAATTGGTTGTTTCACTTCTCCTGGAGTTGTTTGTCACTAAACAAATGTTATAATTAATATACAGCTATACATGTGTTATGTTCATTATTTATTGAGATGAATCAATATTTGATTATTTATATATTATTTATATATTCTGATTTATATTTTTCATTATCCTTTATCAATTATTGAGAGAAAAATATGTTTCCGTCATTTTTTTTTTGTATTTGTGAAACTGGCATATGTGGGCCTTTGAAAGCCTTGTGTAGTCATTATACTATAAAACTAATGTCTTAGAAGAACAATACTCTTGAATTAAATAAAATTGTTCAATTAGTTGGAAGCATTTCTTTTATAATTTAACAACTTGAGGCTAACATTGTTAATGTTAAATGTAGTCCACTGATGTTTATTTTACATTTAAGGATGTTCAACTGCTTCAAAGTATGGTACTTTGTTTTACTTTGTTGTTGAAGCGTACACAAACTTATTATTACTTGTACAATAAAGTTATACTTTATTGTTATAAATTATATGTTGATTGCTGATATAATTATTGGATTGCTGCCAAAATGTACAAAAAATATGCTTTGAAAGTGAAAAATAACTTACATTAACATAATATACGTACACAATGGTTAAATGGTGGCTGGATGAGTTATGAATTATTACAAGTGAAAACTGAAAATAAAAATTTTCATTATAAATTTTCCAAATGTTGTTTTAAACATGACATGTATTATCTCTTTCTTTTAAATGAATTTTGATTTTGTATATTTTTGTTATCAATATTAAAAAATAATTTAAAATGGTATATGTTTTTTTGTATATTTCTTATAATTAAGCACTTAAAAAAAAATGTCTGTAAAAATAATTCATGGTGACCTTTCAATTACTTTATCTTAATATTCTGTAATAACATTTCAAGCACATATGTATTTTATAAACAGCAAACAATAACTATCTGTGTTGGATGTTTGAAATTTGAATATTACCAACAGGAACAGATCTGTGGACTCTTAATACCCCTAAATATCTATTTTGTGTCTCTTTTTGTTATTTGATTTGTTCAATATAATTTATTCATTCGTTCATACATAATATAAGACCTGACTTTTTGCATAAATAATCACTAATTGCTGTAAATTGCCATCGTCCTGGAAAAGTCATAAAGACTGTAAATCAGAACAGACGGAAATATTTAAATTAAAAATCCGTATGGAACGTGAAAACAAATCATTGTTTATAAGCGTCACACAATCATTTTTTGTTTGTTTCAAAGGCTTGAGTTTTCACTTTACTACATAACGGGCTTTTGTCTCAGTCAGCTTTTGTGCGAATCAACAATTTACTGGGTGGACTTTAATCAGTTTTTAAAAATAGCTGTGATGCTTTTCAAATCGTATTGTCTGATATTGCTGGCTACATTCCATTATAATTTAATAAAAATGAGCATGGTTTGATCCTGTACCTAATTTCTTCAGATTATTAATTAAGTTTTCAACGAAGTTTACAATCCTGGATATTAAAATTGAGATATAGCAAACGGGCAACGTCAAACAGGTGGTTTTCCGGTGAATAACTTAAGTTGCATTGACCAATCTAAATGTAATTTATGATCTGGCAAAAATGCCTAGAGACCTAACTTTGGATTGTGGGCTATGTTGGGTCAAGGTCAAGGCCACTAATACTAAAACTAGAAAAACGATTTCTGCTCAATAACGTTGAGTTTGGATGGACATATTGCACGGAAATTGTGTGTGGGTAGCTTAGATAAAGACCAAGCTTGGGATTGCATTTGGGGCCAGTCAGGCCAAGGTCACTGATACTAAAATAGGAAAACAGCAAACAGGTGGTTTCTACTTGATAACTTTAGTTCATATTGACCAATCTTCATAAAACATATCAAGTAAACTTGCATGGATTTCTACTTGTAATGGAGGCTTTTTGGGTCCAGTAGCTTACAAGCAGATCTAGCATAGGATTGCACAAATATTTCAATTAATATATGGAACTTTGAGACTTGTATTTGTGGCATTGCAATATTTCTTGTTTTAATAAATGAAAAAAACAAAAACAACCAGTGGGCATCATAATTTGTATGCACCCCAAT
>VMBQ01014361.1:0-14793 GCA_007657795.1 Dreissena rostriformis | reverse complement strand
ATTTTTTACCTTTGAACTCAAAGTGTGACCTTGACCTTGAGATATCGACGTAATTTTTTTGCATGACACACCGTCATAATAATTCTTCTATCATGAACGTCATGTTGTACAACAAATCCTCCACCACTCTGTACTGGAATGTGTGTGCTTCATTACAATCATACTGATGGTGAAGACTGTTTACACCACACCATGTTATATGTGCACTGGTTACACACCAGCACATTAACTGTTTACTGGTTACACCACACCATTTTATCTGTGCAACTTCAATCTCTCCTTGATGAACTGAAAATAAATAGAAATACATTCAAAAAAGAGCTATACATATGACCATGTTATGGGAAAATGGGTATTATACCATATACGGCCAGCGTAGCTCCAGACCAGGCTTCACATTTGCGTAGTCTGGTCAGCAGCTGCGCTGTCCACTTTTGAGACCACTGAACCTGCTATTAGACGTACCTTCTCGACCCGTTTTCTGTACGCAGCCTTAGTCTCGTTCTTGTTCACCGGCGGCATCTGTTTATCATCTCGTTCGATCAGGATCTTGAGTTCATTCATATCCATGATCTCGATGGGATCGATCTTGTTCTTGTTGATCAGACTCACAAGGTACTCTTTGTAGTGGTTACTGTAACAGGCAAGGTATACTACATGTATCACGTTTGCAATTACTCATGTAGGATTATGAACATTGCAAAAGCACAATTTCATATCACACTAGATGCCTGGGGAAAACTTATAGTCCATTGTCAATAATGCTTTTAAGTTATTATAAGAAAATTGCAAAAATAAACAATTTCATATCATAAACTAGATACCTACATAAACATATTAAACCCATTTGTCAATAGTGCTGGTGATTAAGCCCATAGTAAATAATTTTTATAATTAAACCAGCTGCACCATGCACATGTTTGACATATGGCTGTTTGTGTGACCTTGATAGAAGAATCTTCTCCACATGGTGAATATTTGTGTTAAATCATCATTAAATAACATTTGACCTTTAAGTTTGACCTTTAAGGTCCCTACCTCAAAAACTGATTATTTTAAAATTGCATTATGAATGATGAAGTCTGGACAAGCTGTTATATGCACAAAATTGACACTTGAACTCTAAGTGTGACTTTGACCTTTGAAGCAGGGAAAAAGTATTACACATATAACGCCATATCTTCACAGTGGTCAATGGAGGAAAATTATTTTTAAATTGCATGATAAATGACCAAGTAACAGAGTAAGTTAGAGAGTTACTCGCAAGCTGTTCAGGTTTTAAATTGTTTGCTGCTAATCAGTAGCCTAGGGCTGGAAATGAAGACTTTACAATTTACAATTTAAATCTATTAAGAAAGGTCTTTCATCTATTTGATCTTCTTAGGGACAACAAACACGTCAAAATGTGTATCAAAGCGGTAAATGGTTCATGTTTGAGTTTCAACATAGTGGAAGAGCCCAGGTTGCATGTCTAAAATTGGGAAATTGGTGTAGTTTTTTTGTTTTTTTTTTGCTAACAAATACCTGTTTTTAATAGTATATTTACCAAGGTTCAACTTGCGCATGACAAGGAGATGAACTAAATGTTTCAATTTATTTAAAAATATTATGTTTTTCTTTTTTTTTGAAACCTTTTATTGAGAATTTTAGGCAGTTATTTGGGAAAAATATACACCTCTTAAGATAAGGAATTGGACCCGAATTTGACAAAAAAAAATCCCCACAGTCCTGCCATGCCAGGTGATGTCTTGTGGCCACATGCCTCATCCTTCTTTTGAACTCCACTTTCCTTCTGCTCCATCACAAAGCAGTGAGCCCGGTCTGCCTGTCTTACCTGCACAGTCCCGCCATGCCTGGTGATGTCTCGTGGCCACATGCCTCATCCTTCTTCTGTACTCCACTCTCCTTCATGCTCCATCACAAAGCAGTGAGCCTGGTCTGCCTGTCTTACCTGCACAGTCCTGCCATGTCGGGTGATGTCTCGTGGCCACATGCCTCATACTTCTTCTGTACTCCACTCTCCTTCTGCTCCATCACAAAGCAGTGAGCCCGGTCTGCCTGTCTTACCTGCACAGTCCCGCCATGCCGGGTGATGTCTCGTGGCCACATGCCTCATCCTTCTTCTGTACTCCACTCTCATTCTGCTCCATCACAAAGCAGTGAGCCCGGTCTGCCTGTCTTACCTGCACAGTCCTGCCATGCCGGGTGATGTCTTGTGGCCACATGCCTCATCCTTCTTCTGTACTCCACTCTCCTTCTGCTCCATCACAAAGCAGTGAGCCTGGTCTGCCTGTCTTACCTGCACAGTCCTGCCATGCCTGGTGATGTCTCGTGGCCACATGCCTCATCCTTCTTCTGTACTCCACTCTCCTTCTGCTCCATCACCAAGCAGTGAGCCCAGTCTGCCTGTCTTACCTGCACAGTCCCGCCATGCCTGGTGATGTCTCATGGCCACATGCCTCATACTTCTTCTGTACTCCACTCTCCTTCTGCTCCATCACAAGGCAGTGAGCACGGTCTGCCTGTCTTACCTGCACAGTCCTGCCATGCTGGGCGATGTCTCGTGGCCATATGCCTCTTCCTTCTTCTGTACTCCATTCTCCTTCTGCTCCATCACAGAGCAGTGAGCCCGGTCAGCCTGTCTTACCTGCACAGTCCCACCATTCCGGGTGACGTCTCATGGCCACATGCCTCATCCTTCTTCTGTACTCCACTCTCCTTCTTCTCCATCACAAAGCAGTGAGCCCGGTCTGCCTGTCTTACCTGCACAGTCCCGCCATTCCGGGTGATGTCTTGTGGCCACATGCCTCATCCTTCTTCTGTACTCCACTCTCTTTTTGCTCCATCACAAAGCAGTGAGCCCGGTCTGCCTGCGTCTCAGGGGGGTGGGTGTTGAACGCCACCTTGTGATTCTAGAAAACATGCAGCAGATAATAAAAGCCTTGTTCTTGGAAAACTGGGCTTAATACATGCTTGTAAAGTGTCATCCCAGATTAGACTGTGAAGTTTTCACAGGCTAATCAGGGACGACACTTTCCGCATAGACTAGATTTTCGCTTAGAAGAGACATCCTTTAAAGAAAAATACAATTAAAGCGAAAAGTTTTGTCCCTGATTAGCCTGTGCGGACTTCACAAGCTCATCTGTGACAAAACTTCACGTGTAAGAGTTAAGCCCAGTTTTCCCAGAACGCAACTCGTTGTTCAGGGCATTTAAACAGAATATTACGGTAAAAAAAGCTTTTATAACAGATGTATTACCCCCTGACTTGCATTGAAGTCATAGATTTCTTGATCTGAAAAATGTATGGCTAGCTGCATAACTAATGACACATACATTACGGAAAATGCGTAACGTTCTAGATAATCTTTCATTTGGATTAAAAGGGGCATAGCAACATCAAATACAGAATTATATTTCAAACAAAAGCAGTGATTGTCTGGTGGCATATGCAGCACTGAGTTGTGCAGTGCCAGCTGTAATACCTTGAGGAGTTTCTGCAGTTGCGGTTCATCGTTGTCACGGAGATAGTAGAAGCAATCGCGCGGGTGATGGCAGTGAAGGCCCCTAGCTTGGCCCAACCTCAGCATCTTGCAAGTCTAGCAGAAAAATAGGGTAATCGTTTGTTAAAAATTGTGAGTAAGGTGTAACAAAGGACAGCATAACACAAATATTTACATAATATTTAATAGTTTCAGTATACAGTAACAGTTGTAACATGGGTACTTGGGACGGAAAACACAAATGTATTAGTATTAATGCATATTTTCAGTCTACAAATATCACATGGGTGTTTGCGGAACAATAAACAAATGTTAATCTAAGATCAACTGAAGACATTTTTAACTGTTTTTTTTAGGACTTCATGTGATAACCACTCATTCTGGAAAAACTGGACTTAATATATGTGCTTTAAGTGTTGTCCCAGATAAGCCTGTGCAGTCCACACAAGCTAATCAGGGACAACAATTTCCGCCTAGAATAGATTTTCCTTTGACAAGAGACCCCATTTAAACAAAAAAAATCCATAAAAGCGAAAAGTGTCATCCCTGATAAGCTTGTGCGGACTGCACAGGCTAATCTGGGACTTCATTTTATGCACATGCATAAAGCCCAGTTTTCCCAAAACGTGGCTCAATAGGAGCCAGTACAGCAGTAAAAGCCTACCCCGTCCTTGTGGAACGCCTGCTGGCATCCACTACAGAACTGAAATCCACACTGGGGGCAGGTGAAGTGCATGCAGCCACCCTTCGCCAGACTGTACCGCATCTTGCAGCCGGGGCAGTCTACACAAACACAGATACATAAAATTTTAAGGTGTGCAAGTTCACATGCTGGTTAAAATATGTTTGAAAAAATTCAGCCATCTAGCAGCAATACTTTTTGAGAAATGCATGACACAGGTGAAAAAAGTAATTATTTCATCTAGAAAGGGGCCAGTACTTTATTTATGACTTAAACCTGCGAACAAAAATATGGATGTGCACAAGAACATTCTGATTAATATGTTTGCAAAGTTTCAGCCCTATAGCACCAATAATTTTTTAAGTTACCAGCAACTCAAGTTTGAAAAACAAAATCCAATTGTGTCGAAGGTATCTGAAGCAAAATAAGGATGTGCCCAAGTTCACATGCTGGTTGATATGTTTGCAAAGTTTCAGCCCTATAGCACCTATATCCTTTCAGTTATTTTATGCCACAAAAACACCTACCTTTATAAAGTGTGTGTGTGGGGGGGGGGCTAGTGTTGTTGTTTTTGCAAAATAGAGGCCATAACCTTGTTGTGTAGAAAATATCAAAGGTGAGCAACATGGCATGCTGAAAAGTCTGTTTGTAACGTTTAAGCTCTCAAGCAGCAATCCTACTTATATAACAGCAGCAGAAGTTTAAAAAAATGTATGTTTTTGTTTAAAAATAAGCCATAATGGTTACCGGTATGTAGAAACATCCAAACCAAGTTTTAATGAGAGCATGTTCACATGCTGGTTGCTATGTTTTGGAAAGTTTCATTCCTTTAACAGCAATATTTTTAAACTATGAGCAACACACATAATGTGACAGATGGACAGAAAGACAGAAGGTAAGAAGGACGGACGGACTGACTATGGCAAATCTGAAAGTAGGGGCATAAAAATGATTAAAGCATTTATGCCTAGCGTGAACATTTTGTCAGCCACTGAAACTGACCGACACCTGTGTGTAAAGATATTATCGTTCTGAGAAAACTGAGCTTAATGCATGTGCATAAACTGTCGTCCCAGAATAGTCTGTGCAGTCTGCACAGGCTAATCAATAGCGACACTTTCCGCTTTTATAGAATTTTATGTTTATACAAAGTCTCTTCTGAACAAAAATCCAGTTTAGGCCAAAAGTGTCGTCCCTGATTATCCTGTGCGGACTTCACAGGCTAATCTGGGACAACACTTAAGGCACATGCATTAAGCCCAGTTTTCCCAGAACAAGGCTGATATCAAGATTTACCAATCCCATTTTCCTCGAGATAGAGTTGCACGCCCTTGCTCTGTCTCTCAGGGTCGTTGTCAATCTTCCACTGTGTGAACTGTTCACACGTCAGGCCACGGTGCTGGTCCTCCCACTGAAATAATGGCAGTCATACATACAACATTCTAGGAATTTTTTCAATCATAACACTTTCGGTCATAAGTGTTAATAAAATTTTGATATTAACTTTGAAGTGCACTTCAATATTAAGTGTCAAGTACACTATGATTTCTAATCTAAAGCACAAATTTATAGTATATGTCAAATACACGTTGGTATTTGGTGTCAAGAGGTTTACAATTTAATTACTACACAGTAGAGTGCATGGGAGAGGTTGTGAGGAAAATTATTTGAGATCAATGAAGGTAATAATAAGTTACTGACAGCTGAGCAGGCAATACAAATATTGACAGAAAAAAACTAAATAGTTATCAAATATGTACATAAATGTGCTCATTGAAGTTAACATTGTAATCCATTCAATTTCAACCATACAACATCCTTTTACTTTTATCAAACAAAAACAACATAAAGAATATTACATGAGGGCAATGATTGCCCTTTCACGGTCACCTGAGTTCACGGACACCAAACGTCGATGACCTGGTGATCTAGTTTTTGATCCCACTTAACCCAGATCCAAACATGGCCTTCATATTGTGAAGATTATCATTCTGACCAAGTTTCAATTAGACTGAGTCATAAATGTGGCCTCTGGAGTGGTGTAACAAGGTTTTCCCAGATTTGATCTGGTGAACTAATTTTTGGACATACCCAACCAAGATTTATAATAAGCCTAGATATTGTCAAGATAAGCATTTTGACCAAGTTTCATCAAGATAAATGTTGCCTTTAGAGTGTTTACAAGGTTTTTGCTAAGATTTGACCTGGTGATATAGCTTTTAGATCCAAATGACCCAGCTTCAAACTTAGCCTAGGTATTGTCTAGATAAACATTCTCACTAAGTTGCATCAATGTTGAGTCATAATTGTGGCCTCTTGAATGGTAAAAAGGTTTTTCTAAGACATTACCAGACGACCTTGTTTTTGGACACCTGACCTTGTTTCGAACTCAATGTCTAGATATACATTCTGACCAAATGTCATCATGATTGGATGGAAAATGTGGCCTCTAGATAGATAACAAGCTTAAAGTTAACATAACAGCTCACCTTGAGCACTTCGAGTGCTCAGCTAAATTTTTTTTGAATAACTCAAGTATTGGTCTGCATAGTCCATATAAACGGACTCCCTGAGAGCCTATGATAATTTTTGCTATAACGGCTCTGGTTTGTAAAGCTAAGAGTTGAATTATTGCAACTATGGTCTGCAATGCTTTTGATCTCAACAAGTATGCTGACAATGCAGTGAATCAGTTACCTTCTTTTTGCACTTGAAGCAGGTCTTTTCTTTGCATGAGGGACACGTCATCTCTAACTGGTCGGGCTGGTCCCATATAAACCCGGTCACACACTGCAATGGAAGACAGATAATGCTCTAAGGGCTTCCAGCGTCCAGCAATTTACGCAAAACGCTATTTTGGCAAACTTGAGGTAACTCTGGTGAATTACAGTCAAACATACCGTCAAACACAAACAAAAAGGCAGTTTTTTTTATACTAAGGAGATTCATTTAACATGTGACCTCAGAGTAAGTCATTAACCTATGATCAACTGATGGGGTCAAGTGATTCCTACCACATGATAGTCAAAGTATCATATAAATATTCAATTTACACTAGCAAATAATAGACCTTTATAATCCGTTAGCAATTTATAAAGTAAACAAGTCTTTTTTAATTGTAAAATGTCTACTTCCACAAAACATACATTCAACTGAACATTTCAAAAAGTTTCCTAAAAAGATATCAGTGGCAACTAACTACCTACTAGGCATATAACATCAATACATTATTTGACTTATGAATTAAATTGAGACTCAGTCTTAGGAAAACGGGACTCAATGCATGTGTGTAAAATGTCATCCCAGATTAGCCTGTGCAATCTGCAGGCTTATCAGGGACGACACTTTCCCCCTTAAATATATTTTTGCTTATAAGAGACTTCCTTTAAATCAAAAATTCCATTTAAGTGGAAAGTGTTGTCCCTGATAAGCATGTGCGCATTGCACAGGGTAATCTGGGACGACACTTTACGCACATCCACTAAGCCCCATGTTCTCAGCGCGTGGCTCATTTGTTTTCTTAACTTGTGGAACGTACATGAGCACACCAGCGGAAGTTCGGGTCTTTCTGCAGGTGCCAGTCTCGGAGTTTGGTCCCAAATATCTCCAATGTTTCCTTGGCAACCAGGTTATGCAACTGAAAATGAATTAGAACACACTTCTAGCATCCACACTTAAAGAATAAAAACTGAAAATCTATAACCATGAATAAGTCAGGAGTTTAATTATGGTCATGGTGGAATAGTGGATGTAATGGTCACTGATGCCTTATAAGCCCCGCCTACTGCCCGGCTCAGTGAATAGAAGCTGGCGGTATTCTGTATGCCTCTTTTGTTGTTAGCTGCTCTCTGATAGTGGTCGTGAATATACAGGTAAGATAATCGATCCCTGTTGGGTCATGGGTATTAAACAGCACTCAAATCGTCAAGACAATGGGAAACAACATTGCAGAAATATTACAGTGGATAAGGTGTCCCTCTTGTAAACAGTGGGTCCCAGGTTTAATGCTCTCTTTAGCAGCCTTCTCAAGATATCTCCAAATAACATATTGGTTTTATTAAACCCAGGAAACAAGACTCAAAAGTGTCTTAATACACCAATAATTTTAATGCAATTGACTTAAAATAATAATTCAAAGTAAGATAACCATTCAAAGGATAAGACTTATATGAGTAATATAACTAAACCAACAAAACATTATACATAAGACAAAATAATCTGAAGACAAATTTTAGCCAGGCAGAATACTGCCTAGGTAATCTTTGATGTAAATTAAGGTACTAAAATAGAGAGTGTCAAAATGTGTCGTGTTCTGATAAAACTGGGCATAATGCTTGTGCGTAAATTGTCATCCCAGATTAGCCTGTGCAGTCAGCACAGGCTAATCAGGGACGACAATTTCCGCTTTAATGGAATATTTGGTTTAAATGATGTCTCTTTTTAGCAAAAATCCAGTTTAGGCGGAAAGTGTCGTCCCGGATTAGCCTGTGCGGACTGCACAGGCTAATCTGGGATGACACTTTACGCACATGCATTTTGCCAATTTTTCTCAGAACACGCCACAAATCATCATCTTTCCATTCATCATCAGTTGATCTCCATTAAAATTCTGTCTAATTGTCAAGAAAATTTATTAAAATGTGTTTTGGCATCATGTATCTTTTTGAATTCTAACTGTTTTGATAGATGCATATTGAATTGAACTCCTACTTCCAAATTCAATAATTACCAGCAGTTCAAGGAACCCAAAGTACGAGGAGGACTGCTGGTCATCCTCCAGACTGGGACTCAGGCAAATCGGGCAGTTCCAGTTGCGTACGTGGTGCTCGCGTATTGCCACCTCAAAGTTCTGCTTCATGCAACCCTCACACATGTTACAGTTGCAGGTACCCAGCTTCATGATCTGTGTTAGCGAAAGAATTGTACCCTGGTTAGTGATGATACATTTTTATCAAAGGTTGGTTTGGTTGTTGTATTTTCTACGAATTTTACATGTAAAATAAGTGACATTTAACATTTTATTCAGTTATTAAAACAAAGATAATTGATTATTCCAAAGGGATAGTTTTTTGTTGTGCTTATCCATCAATGAGTTTTACAAGACAAGTTTGTATTTTAAGTGTTACTTTGAATTAAAACAACATTGTATGACCATCTAACAAAAAGTTGATAACCACTTACCAGTACTAGAAATATATTGAAAGATCACAGTTTGACAACTAAACAAACAAAAATTAAAACAGGAACAGACAAGGACTCACAAAGCACACACAAATACCATAAATGTGATTACATATCACCTAGCAACCAGGAGGTCATGGGTTCAATCCCCACTGTGGGAGCATTCTTAAGATCTTCCCAAAAGACACCCAGTACTGGTTCTACCCAGGAAACAGACTTGAGAGTGTTTCAATAAGCCTAAGTCTTTCAATATAATGGAGCTTAAATAAATAGGTTGAAACTGAATATCACCTTTGACATGGGATATCGGCAGAAGCACAGCTCACACTCCTGATTGAGGTACATGAGGGAGCTGTGGTGGTCCCCGCAGTTGCGCACAGCGTCGATGATGTCCTCGAGGGTCCACGTCTGAGTGCCGTCATCTTCCTGTAGGTCCTCGTCGAGTATGCGGATCACCATCACCGCATCATCCCAGCTCTTCAGCTTGCCCTCAATGAAAATCATGCGGACGCGTTTCTGGAAGAGTGAGATATGGTTAAATTACCAGCGTTCTGGGAAAACTGGGCTTAATTCATGTGCGTAAAGTGTTGTCCCAGATTAGACTGTGCAGTTTGCACAGGCTTATAAGGGACAAAACTTTCTGCTTAAATGGTTCTAGGTCTCTTCTAAAAAAATAATTCAGTATAGACGGAAAGTGTTGTCCCTGATAAGCCTGTGCGGACTGCATAGGTTATTCTGGGACGACACTTTTCACCCATGCATTAAGCCCAGCATGCACTCGATGAAAATCATGAGTATTTGTTTTCGGAATAGTTGGATTTGGTTAAATGAGCCCCATTCTGGGAAAATGCAGCTTAATGCATGAGTGTAAAGTGTCACCATAGATTAGCAAGTGTAGTCTGCACAGGCTAATCTGGAAAACACTTTCAGCTTTAATGGTATTTTTCATTTATGGAGGGAATCTTCTAAACGAAAAATCACATATTGGCGGAAAGTGTTGTCCCTGGTTACCAAGTGTGGACTGCACAGACTAATCAGGGACAACACTTTACGCACATGCATTAAGCCCAGCTTGCCCTTGATGAAAATTGATGATATTGACAAAATATTTCTTAGGTTTATATCAAAATTTAACAGACAAAATTTATATCCTGATGATCTTTAAAACTATCATTCTAAATTAAAATTGCTTAGATTTTTTTTTTAATGAGATAAGACTGTATTTCTGAAACACAAGGGATAATAAAATCTGGGTAGATGAAATGCTTACTTCTTTAGGTAGCTCCTTGTTCATCACAAGTCTCTGAACGTCGTCACATCGGATCACGCTGTTAGAGATACTATTTGTCTGGTTTCCTGCTCCAAACAGAGCTTCACGACCCGCTGGAATATATCAAACAACAATTATTTGGCCTCACTCTGGGAAAACAGGGCTTAATGCATCAGCGTAAAGTGTCAATCCAGATTAGCCTGTGCAGTCCGCACAGGCTAATCAGGAATGACACTTTCCGCTTTTATGGAATTTTTTGTTTAAAGGAGGTCTCTTCTAAAGGAAAATCCAGTCGGATTGCACAGGCTAATCTGGGACAACACTTTAGGCACATGCATTAAGACCAGATTTCCAAGAACGAGGCTCAATTACAACTTTTTGCAAAAGCTGCTATATGACTGGCCTACAAGCTTTCAAACCAACATCTGAACAGCAAACCGCACATTTGTATGATTGGTTACACATCTTCGATGAGAGACACACTTGTCAACAAAAAAGTTCATCCAAAGACGGATAATGAAATTTTTTGTTGACAAGTGTGTCTCTCATCGAAGATGTGTAACCAATCATACAAATGTGCGGTTTGCTGTTCAGATGTTGGTTTGAAAGCTTGTAGGCCAGTCATATAGCAGCTTTTGCAAAAAGTTGTAATTGAGCCTCGTTCTTGGAAATCTGGTCTTAATGCATGTGCCTAAAGTGTTGTCCCAGATTAGCCTGTGCAATCCGACTGGATTTTCCTTTAGAAGAGACCTCCTTTAAACAAAAAATTCCATAAAAGCGGAAAGTGTCATTCCTGATTAGCCTGTGCGGACTGCACAGGCTAATCTGGATTGACACTTTACGCTGATGCATTAAGCCCTGTTTTCCCAGAGTGAGGCCAAATAATTGTTGTTTGATATATTCCAGCGGGTCGTGAAGCTCTGTTTGGAGCAGGAAACCAGACAAATAGTATCTCTAACAGCGTGATCCGATGTGACGACGTTCAGAGACTTGTGATGAACAAGGAGCTACCTAAAGAAGTAAGCATTTCATCTACCCAGATTTTATTATCCCTTGTGTTTCAGAAATACAGTCTTATCTCATTAAAAAAAAAATCTAAGCAATTTTAATTTAGAATGATAGTTTTAAAGATCATCAGGATATAAATTTTGTCTGTTAAATTTTGATATAAACCTAAGAAATATTTTGTCAATATCATCAATTTTCATCAAGGGCAAGCTGGGCTTAATGCATGTGCGTAAAGTGTTGTCCCTGATTAGTCTGTGCAGTCCACACTTGGTAACCAGGGACAACACTTTCTGCCAATATGTGATTTTTCGTTTAGAAGATTCCCTCCATAAATGAAAAATACCATTAAAGCTGAAAGTGTTTTCCAGATTAGCCTGTGCAGACTACACTTGCTAATCTATGGTGACACTTTACACTCATGCATTAAGCTGCATTTTCCCAGAATGGGGCTCATTTAACCAAATCCAACTATTCCGAAAACAAATACTCATGATTTTCATCGAGTGCATGCTGGGCTTAATGCATGGGTGAAAAGTGTCGTCCCAGAATAACCTATGCAGTCCGCACAGGCTTATCAGGGACAACACTTTCCGTCTATACTGAATTATTTTTTTAGAAGAGACCTAGAACCATTTAAGCAGAAAGTTTTGTCCCTTATAAGCCTGTGCAAACTGCACAGTCTAATCTGGGACAACACTTTACGCACATGAATTAAGCCCAGTTTTCCCAGAACGCTGGTAATTTAACCATATCTCACTCTTCCAGAAACGCGTCCGCATGATTTTCATTGAGGGCAAGCTGAAGAGCTGGGATGATGCGGTGATGGTGATCCGCATACTCGACGAGGACCTACAGGAAGATGACGGCACTCAGACGTGGACCCTCGAGGACATCATCGACGCTGTGCGCAACTGCGGGGACCACCACAGCTCCCTCATGTACCTCAATCAGGAGTGTGAGCTGTGCTTCTGCCGATATCCCATGTCAAAGGTGATATTCAGTTTCAACCTATTTATTTAAGCTCCATTATATTGAAAGACTTAGGCTTATTGAAACACTCTCAAGTCTGTTTCCTGGGTAGAACCAGTACTGGGTGTCTTTTGGGAAGATCTTAAGAATGCTCCCACAGTGGGGATTGAACCCATGACCTCCTGGTTGCTAGGTGATATGTAATCACATTTATGGTATTTGTTTGTGCTTTGTGAGTCCTTGTCTGTTCCTGTTTTAATTTTTTGTTTGTTTAGTTGACTAACTGTGATCTTTCAATATATTTCTAGTACTGGTAAGTGGTTATCAACTTTTTGTTAGATGGTCATACAATGTTGTTTTAATTCAAAGTAACACTTAAAATACAAACTTGTCTTGTAAAACTCATTGATGGATAAGCACAACAAAAAACTATCCCTTTGGAATAATCAATTATCTTTGTTTTAATAACTGAATAAAATGTTAAATGTCACTTATTTTACATGTAAAATTCGTAGAAAATACAACAACCAAACCAACCTTTGATAAAAATGTATCATCACTAACCAGGGTACAATTCTTTCGCTAACACAGATCATGAAGCTGGGTACCTGCAACTGTAACATGTGTGAGGGTTGCATGAAGCAGAACTTTGAGGTGGCAATACGCGAGCACCACGTACGCAACTGGAACTGCCCGATTTGCCTGAGTCCCAGTCTGGAGGATGACCAGCAGTCCTCCTCGTACTTTGGGTTCCTTGAACTGCTGGTAATTATTGAATTTGGAAGTAGGAGTTCAATTCAATATGCATCTATCAAAACAGTTAGAATTCAAAAAGATACATGATGCCAAAACACATTTTAATAAATTTTCTTGACAATTAGACAGAATTTTAATGGAGATCAACTGATGATGAATGGAAAGATGATGATTTGTGGCGTGTTCTGAGAAAAATTGGCAAAATGCATGTGCGTAAAGTGTCATCCCAGATTAGCCTGTGCAGTCCGCACAGGCTAATCCGGGACGACACTTTCCGCCTAAACTGGATTTTTGCTAAAAAGAGACATCATTTAAACCAAATATTCCATTAAAGCGGAAATTGTCGTCCCTGATTAGCCTGTGCGGACTGCACAGGCTNGCTCGGACAAGAATTGCACTATATGTACAGTTAATGGAAAATTTCAAAGGGCCATAACTCTGTGACAAATCATCCGACCAGAACTGGATGATAATATGCACATCTACTCTTGGTAGTGAAGCTTCCCATAAAGTTTCATGGAATTCTGGTCATTAGTTGCTGAGAAATAGCCCGGACAAGAATTGCACTATATGTACAGTTAATGGAAAATTTCAAATGGCCATAACTCTGTGACAAATCATCCGACCAGAACTGGATGACAATATTCACATCTACTCTTGGTAGTGAAGCTTCCCATAAAGTTTCATTGAATTCCGGTCATTAGTTGCTGAGAAATAGCCCGGACAAAAATCCGGACGGAAGCACCGACGCATGCACGGACAGACGAAGCGGCGACTATATGCTCCCCCCAAATTTGTTTGGGGGAGCATAAAAATATTAATGATTGTGTTTTCTGTTAAACAATACATTTATTAACTTATAGAATTAACAAATGTCTAGTCAATCAGGTCAAACTGCTCAATGAACAAATCAATTTTAACCTGAAAATACTGCATGTGCAATAGTATTTAAACCCAGTTTTTGATGCTAATTGCAAATGCTCTTACACACTTTCACACGCTTCTGATTGGAAAAAAGATGTACAGCACACACACTCCAGTAATAGTAAAAACACACATCTTGCAAATTAATTCAGCTGCTAATGATGGTGTTTTCAATTCATCAACTTTAGTAATTGATATTCAAGGCTCCATACCTGTAACTTCCAGTGTATATTATGTAACTGATATAGACTTGTCTCAGTAAAGCACGTGGTATAGCTAGTTTTACAAAATTATGAATGCTTAATCAGAGATCAGTAAATAAAATTTATACATACTAAAATATTGATAATCTCAAACTATTTTGCCATTTCTAAACTCAAACTGCACAAAGGATGTGTACATTTATTTTCTGTATAATAATTTTCATACATTCTGAATGAAACCGACAAAGGGATACATAATCATAACTGATTGTTTTCATCACCAAATATAAGTGAAGAC
>VMBQ01014360.1:0-10065 GCA_007657795.1 Dreissena rostriformis | reverse complement strand
AATATCTCCTCCTACACTATTAGCACTAGAACCTTGAAACTTACACACATGGTAGCTATGAGCATATGTGCGACCATGCACTATTTGGAATTTTGATCTGACCCCTGGGTCAAAAGTTATAGGGGTTGGGGTTGGGCCGCGTCAGAAATTATAACTCATTTTTTAGGTTATTTTACATTTACTTCTTTATTTCTACACGGATTCACTTCAAATTGATACTGGACCTCTCTTATGACAATACGGTCAATCTCAACCATGCATGGCCCCATTCCCAACCCTGGGGCGCCCCGCCCACATAGACCACACCCACCCAAAATTGCCTTTACTATAATTTCTTCATTTCTACACCGATTCACTTCAAATTGATACTGAACTTCTCTTATGACAATACGGTCAATCTCAACTATGCATGGCTTCATTACCAACCCTGGGGCGCCCTGCCCACATAGGTCACACCCACCCAAAATTGCCTTTACTATAACTTCTTCATTTCTACACCAATTCACTTCTTATTGATACTGAACTTCTCTATGACAATACGGTCAATCTCGACTATGCATGGCCCCATTACCAACCCTGGGGCCATCCTAGGTCAAACATTCGGTGTGGGGATACGCGTCGGCCTCTGACGCGCCATTTCTAGGTCTAATTATTCAGATTTTTTTCACTTGTTTCCTTAACCGCTCGATTCACGGTTCTTGGAGGATGCACTATGCATAAGTGGAAAAGGTTACAAACTAGAACAAATATGCGCAGACCTCATGGGCGATGGACAGTTTGAGCATCGATGTAATTACATCGATGGATGCAAATGATTAGAATTATTGTTATAAGCTAAATAATGTGTTACAATAATATGATTTCTTTCACTTGCATTTATTACAAAGAAAGAAATCACTTGAATGGATTCTTTTTCTTAATTAACCTTTTGTTTTCTCAATTTCATGTTCCATATTTTTTTTCAAATTTTTTGTAGTAATGTTAAATTTAGTTTTGCAGACTTCAGTCTGAAGCCCAAAATTTATTTTACATGGGATATTTAAGCTAGAAATGGTTCAATCTTTAAAGCAACGTTTAGTTGGACATTTTGTTAATGTCTATTTCAAAAAGCACATTTCATAATTTAACATTCAGACTGGAAGAGGGTGCTTCACAGATTGTTCTCAAGTGGTTCAATACAGAGTCATGTATGCACGCTTCAACCACTAGTTAATAACTAGGAGTGTTTACTTAACAAGGAAGATTTTAGGCGTGCTAGTCTTTTCATAGAAAGGTTCATCTGACACTAAGTGATTTCTGAAAGACTCTCAACTAAACAATATCATCATTGTGTCTTTTATACTTGGAAAAAGTATTTTGAGTATGAAAACCCATCAATGGTTAAAGATTTTTTTTTAAGAAGATTTAATTTGTACACTTATTATACAATTTTAAACAAGCTCCACAAGATGATATGACTTGTACATTATTTGTAAGTGACTGACATTTATAGTTTAATCACCTACTATTAGAATACATCCTTCTGCTATGTTATCTCCTAGACCATCTTTGGCAGTATACTTGCATATTACTGCATATGAAATTGTTATCATTATTTTTCAATGCTTGTCATACATTAAAAATAAGCTATAATTTCCGTTTTGCCTTATTCACAATGCTTGAACAAACATTTTTGTTCAAATGATAGTTCTAAGTGAATTTTAATCAGTTCAATTTACAGTATCATTATAAACTTTGCTTTACCTGGTAATTAATTATCATTCTACCACTTCCGACCATCCGCGACCTGTTTTCTGTAGACATAGTATGAAATTAAAGAAAGGTTATTTTGCAATAAATCATGTGGTTATATAAATCATGGAGTTATTCTGAAATCAACACCTAGAAATGTTACCAGTGTTGTAACGTAAGTTCAGCAAATAAGCCACACCATTGAATTAGAAAATAAGTAAATTTTCTAGTACAACTTGAGACTCTATGTTAAAAAAGTCAGCATGTTGCAGAGATCCAGATTTGTTCAAATCTTGAGTCACTTTAAAGAAAGCAAAGTAAGATCTAAGCATGCACTTTAAAAACGGATATTGCTTTAATGATAAGGAAGATAAGTTGATGAAAGTGAAAACACATGAGTAATGCAGTGATGATCCAGAGCGAGACAAGTGCATCAATCTAGAGTCGAACTTTTATTCTTATCTGTTTATAAATGTAAATATTTTTTTAAGTTTGAATAATTTATTTTCAAATTGATTAAAATGCATTTTCATGAAATGCATTAAAATGTCTAAAGTTGTAAATATTTTTGATTTGTATGGAATCCTTTGGGTATGTGACATGGCACACTTGTTATTGACAAAGGTTTAAACTAGGAAAAAATATATGGTTTACATTTCTCTTGCGAGATCTAAAATTCAATGTTTAACTAGTGTGCTTATCCAAGCAACAAACAACACAGAGACAACATTTTTAAGGTTTGTCAAAGGTATTGACGATACAGTTAACCTGTCACAATTTTGTTGATCAAATGATGTATGATGTTATTTTTTAGAAGCTAAAGTGTCCAGCCAATGATAATATGATAATATTTCACAATATGTATGCATAAAAAAACATAATTTCACAATTTCTACAAGTTTTTGACCAATTTTTTTAATTATTTAGAGGAGTTTGTGACTGAATGTTTTGTTTTTTTTTAATTTTGAGGAGGTTTGGACTGTTTTCATAAATCAGCTTCTATTCTGCCGTACAAAAATAGGAAAGAAAGCCCTGTGTTGTGATGGTTGTTCCAGAAATTTCAAGATGTTCAGATCAGTAAAATGTTCCTACTTAAATGAGTGATAGAGGAGACGTTTGACAAACATATCATTTCTGCATTCAGCGCAGTAAAACCTTATTAGTAGTACAATTTTCATATATAAGTTCTGAAACGTGAATTTTGTATTGTTGATTTGGTATTAAATTTGGATTATTCGCAATAATATTTGTATGCCCCCTTCTTCGAAGAAGAGGGGGTATATTGTTTTTTGCCTGTCTGACTGTCTGTCTGTCTGCCTGTCCCAAAACTTTAAGGTCAAAATATGGAACTTCAAGGTCAAAATATGGAACTTTTAGTCAAAATATGGAAATTTTATTTCAAAGTGGTGCAGTAGGGGGCATTGTGTTTCTGACAAACACATCTCTTGTTATTCAATGTAATTATCATAAATAATGTTAATGAACCATACATACTTTATGATTGTTTTGGTGTGTTGACATCATGAAAACACATTTACGTATTGTTTTGTGGAAAACGACCAGGTTACATATTAAAAATCATGTTAGATTCAAATTTATATATAGCTAAGTGTTGTTCATTGGGGTAATAACCAACGGTTTGTCATTCCGATGCATTTTATTCATGTTTGCGCATTATTTGTATAACAAAATGACTGTTAGTCTTTTCTTATTAGGTACTTTCCTTAAATTAACATCTTGTATATTGGTCTTCTACACATATAGCAATAATAATGTAGTAATATAAGTATACTACAAGGTTACCTATACACATAGGTTGATGTGGATCCCGTTGATCATGGTGCCTTCAAAAGGATCCAAATAGATAGGTTCTCAGTGTTCTTCAGGGCTAGGGCACCGATTGTCTGAAATGGTCCCATGACAGTTTGGTCATTTTACCACATTCCAACCCTTTTTTTAGTCCTCAATTGATACCTTGTGCTCGATTATACTCAATTTGGGCGGGGGAGGGCGGTCGGGGACTTAATTGTTCCTTTTCCTCTCCGGGTACACATTTGGAGTGTCCTCATCAGCTTCCGTGAACAGCGCGTTGAATCTCTTGCCTAACATGAACAGATAGGGTCCACACACAATGGCCAGGGCCATAGGGCACATCTTATTGACCTGCTCATTGCAAGCGACGATGGCCAGAGGGTTTCACATGAGTTATACGTGATTTGGGGTCAAAACACAATGGCCAGGGCCATTGGGCTCATCTTGTTGACCTGCTCATTGCAAGCGACGATGGCCAGGAAGCGTATCACGTGCTTCAGAAGGTCATAATGTTCATCTGGCGGCCTCTTCAGCAGAGGTTTCAGATGAGTCACACACGATTTGGGGTCCTTCGGGTACCTTTCATGTATGGCAAGGAACTGGGTGGTCATCCTGACAGGCCCTGAAGAACACCTTGAGCATGCCTGCGATGCCATGATGTCGCCACACTAGTCCAGGCTGGCTTCTCGGGGGGAGGTGAACTGGGCCCTCAGGTTCTCTATCGTGGCATGACTGCTACTTGGCCGGAATATGCACTCCGGGTTCATTCCATGATGTTGGATATGCAAGCAGGTCTTCTTCACAATGAATCGGCACACAGTTGCCTTACTAACAAGTAACGAATGTTCAGGCACCTTGCAGTGCGGGACGGTTCTTCCATCTACAATGCCACATGACAATCAGTTTGTAACCGAAACACTCTTTCAGGCACAGACGTTACAGGTACTTCTAGTGTTACCTTAGCAACATCTGCCACGCGAAGATATTTGTGCCGGTTTTGTTGAAAGCAGATCTTCATGATGATCGGCACATGGTAAACTTTGGGTGCCCGGCCCAGAGGTCAGAAAGTGGGACTCCAAATGTTTGTTCGCCTTGCGGTACGGGACGCTTCATACCCGCATTCACGATCTTCTTGTTTCTATCCATGGATGCATCATATCTCAGCTGCTGTGTATTGTATAAATTGTCCGTAACAAGGATGGGTTGGTCACTTTGCCGGATGGGGATTTTAATTGCTTATCCCAACAACAGCATTCCCAGATTCCATTCTGAACAGCATGAAGTCCCGATGTCCTTTTGGTCTGACATGGCAATCAGTCGGAACGGTCATATAACGGTTCAGTCATTTTTACTATATTCCTCCCCATGTTATTGTCCTCCCCCCTAATTGAAAGGCTCTGACCTCGTGTCAACACAATACCCTTATTCATGACCCAGCCCTTTTTTGACCTGTTATTCATAAATAAACATGGGTCAGAAAGACTCTCAAGAATTTATCTAATTGAAAAATCCCTGGCAGCATTAAATTGGTTAACCAGACCCCTCACTACAGCATAGACCCAACTTAAATCACTTTACATCATATATTGGGCCGTTTGACTGGATTTAGACTCATAGCTAACCTTTTGCCCACATTTCCCCATAAAGCATAGACCACAGTGCGGGATCCTGTCACCTGTTCCATGGCTTGACCTTACTCCTTAATCATATTAGTGACCCTAAAGACCCACAGGATCACATCCAAGTTCCACCCTATGCGTGCCACTTACCCCACACCCTTATCAGTGCCGGCCCTACCACTGGCCGCATCTAGCTCAACCTTGAACAATGTCAGCCATAAAATTGACAGCACAACCTCAGTAAATGTCGGCCACACTGACCCCATATAGTACAACCTCGAACAATGTCGGCCATAAAATTTACCGCACAACCTCAGTTAATGTTGGCCACACCGAATGCATATAGTACAACCTCGAACAATGTTGGTCATAAAACTGACCGCACAACCTCAGTAAATGTCGGCCACACCGACCGCATATAGTAAAACCTCGCACAATGTCGGCCATAAAATTGACCGCATCTAGCACACCCACGAACAATGTCAGCCATAAAACTGACCGCATCTCGCACTAGTTACGGGGCGCCCTCCTACAGTTCGATCCCCAACTAGCGTAATGCTCAGTTAGTTCCAGCATCTTACCGTATCTTGCAAAACCTCAGACAATGCCGGCCTTACAACTGACCGTATCTTGAACAACCTCAGACAATGCCGGTCAGACAACCGACCGCATGTCCCACTACTTCAAGGACGCCCCACATGGTGGCATCCTATTATGATTCTCCATCACATTGTTCAAGCCTGTGTCTTCTACCAGGGCTCCAGCATTGACCCTGCCACTTTAGTCGATGCCATTGTCCGAGCCTCTACCATTACACCGCTAGCTTGCGCGAGACAAATAAACCTGTCGCAGGCAATCAGAAAGGAGCCATCGTCAATACCCATACACGTAGAGTAAATTGTATACAGGCTTATCTTGCCAATCCTCCATATGACCACAACTTTCGTGCTCACGCACCACATATGCATGGAAATAACAATTTACAAATTTGCAGTCGGTCATAATTCAGTCTGTCGCCATTCACATTGAACCTGCTCTGTTTTAAGTTCGTCAAAGCACATAAATTACCAGGTGGATCAGTTCTGTGCATGAGCCATTCCCGAATAAATCAGAAACCGCTCACCGCCTTCACCACAACTTGCCCCAGGGAACCCCGAAGCATATACTTTCCCTTTCCTAAGCCCCTTTCTTGGGCAATAGGGACCACCTGGCCACTTAAGCCCAAGGCGGCCCTCAATACGTCAATAGTGGCTCCATGTTTTCGCAATACAATCAACTCGAGCACCTGTTCCAACATCGGAACCTTTTCCGGCAACTGAGCAACTACCCGGTCCGAGACCAGGGTAGTCTCAGCCGCCGTAGCTATTACACCCTGTATTGCAAAGTCGTTCACACTTGCATTGATACTTACATTGATCCGTGACATTATCTTCGGTAGGCCCTTATCGTTATGGATAGTTGTTGGACATTCTTGTTCAAAGTGCCCTATCTCTTTGCAATTGAAACATTGCTGCCTGACTGGAGATTGCGATGGACTTCTGGTGGGCCTTGCCAAAAGCTGGTCAAGCATACCCATACAAATGTCCATCGTCTCCCCTTACATGTCCTGCTTTCTCTCTCAGCCAACACCCTTTCTACAAGCATACTTTCCGAGGCTACATTCACCCCTGTCACCTCTACCTGCCCTTCACACTATCCGTACCAATTTTGGTTGATACATAAAGCCTTGAGTGTGAATGACCCATTTCAGCTGGTCAATAGCCTTTGTTTCATTACTCGCTCTCCAGCCTCTCTCTCCTTCGCACCCATGCAGAATCTAAATATACACAAGTAGTCTCTCTTCTCTATATCCTCCCACTCAAAATAGTAGAGAACTTTTCAAATTTGGTAAGAAAAGCCTGCCAGCTTCCCCAACCATCATATATTAGTGCCTTAGGCAGCGATTGCAGCCTAGACCTCTGCTGGCCAGGAGGCAAATCTCTCTGGCCAAAGGGTGCCGCAACATTATCGCTAACACCTCGCGTTGCATTAACAACATTCTGCGAGACAAGACTATGGGTTGCCCCGCTCCTGTCCACCTGTGGTGCAGGTACCACCGGTGTCGAGGTTGCATACCCCGACTGCACGCCATGTGTGAGCTGGTACTGAACAGGCTGTGCATCATGTGCCATTAGCACAAGGCAGTTACACGGTTCACATGACAGCAATCGAACGCAATCACCAAAACGTCAACAAATTAGCTGACAAATACCGACGAAATCGGTTTAATATGATTAATGATACTTAAATGCGACAAGTTCAGAGCTCGCAGCTCCATTTGTAGTAATATAAGTTTACCACAAGGTTACCTATACACATAGATGTAGGTAGATGTGGATCCTGTGGATCATGGTGCCATCGACAGGATCTAAATAGATAAAAGTAACAGAAACCTCAAAACAGTGTCTTAATATCATGCCACTTGGAATAAAACAGAGGACACAATTTTATATACACTTTATTAATATATTTAAAATGTGCTGAAACAACAAACTGAAAGTTAATATATCATAATTTATTATAGCACTTATGCCCCTGGGGTAAAAGCTGGACTAGCCCTGGTGGTCACATTGTTAATGACATCTGATATACATGTAATAATTGCAAAATTAATTTGTTCTGTAATTATATTTCCGCTAGTTAATGTATTTGTAATGATCTTTGATTTGTTAAATTATGTTGAGCAGCAACAATCTATAGTGGTTTTAAAGTAATATTTGATTTGACAAAATTCTAAATTGTTGACTGACATGGATATAAGATTTAAGTATTTCAGTATTTTCATCAAAATTTAAACCATGCATATGCATACAATAGGAGTACTACATCCAGAGCTCCAGATAAGGTTTCGGGTCAATTAGTTTTCACTACAAGATTTTTTTCGCAATTAGTTTTTTTTTAAATTAATCATTTTCAATTAGTTTTTTTTCTAACAATGACAAATATATAACAACAAACTAACCTTTTAATTCCATTTACCTTTGCATGAGATACTGTGTGCATATGGGTCTCTTTCTCAGGGGCATAGGGGCGGCGGCTGCCTTCCCGTAATTTCGGCTAGTCGTCGTAATAAAAATAAAACGTAAAGTCCCCAAACAATCGCTGCCCCAAATCCAGTATTTTTGTAATCATGCGCTGTCAGTGCAGAAGCCATGTGTCCCCTCTCCATCTGCTCTGAGGTTGCCAATAGTGATGTGACAATATCCCTTGTAAGGTGTCATAAACCAGGAGCCCGGTTAAATGTCATTGCGTGAATTGTTTTATTGTTCTTTTTCCGTGATTGCACTGTCGGTGTTTTGATTAAGGACAGGCTATTTTTTTAATTTTAATTGATCGCTTTAATTCAAAGGTAACTGTCACTTAAAACCAGTTTGAGTAAATATACGCGTGAAAAACATTAATTTGATTGAAAATATTTTTATTCTCTAAGTATATCAGTTATTATTTGATTAGAAATCATTGAAACAATATCATAAATGTAATTGTTTAATGTTCAAAATGAGTATTCCTAATCAGCCTCAAAAGTTTGCTTTTCCTAAGCGTACATTCGGGAAGAAAAAGCCAGAACAGCGTTCATTCCAATCTAATAATATAATATAATATTTATTCATCCTGGTTCAGTACTTAATAGTGCTCGATATGTGGATATATTCTTTACTAATCATGTCATATTGTATTGGTTGTTGTGTATTTTCATGTGGTTATTTATAACAGTCTTCCCATTTCAGGTGTTAAATATGTCCATCAGTAATAAAATATATGTGTTGTGAATGTAATGTTAATGCTATTATTTCTCATATCACTTGTTTAACTCCGTCATTAAAATACATAAACATTTACTTAATTTTATGTTTTAATTAGCACGAGTTTTTGGAAAGAAAAAAATAACTGTTGAGATTTCTGGGTTGTCGTCAGCGGCACTGGACAAACTGATTTCATGACAAACTGAGAGTGAGGCAAAAATCGAGCATTTATATCAACATGAAAGTTCCCCCAAAACGCACTATATTAATTGTAATTGTAATTTTTTCGGAACCACCGGAGAGGACAACCCTCTCAAATGAACCCCTTTATGTTCCTAGTTCAGAAACTGGACCACCTCCCCAATGTTTGGAGGTTATCTACGCCCCTGCTTCTGGATTCAAAAAGATCAGTGTCCATTGAATTGAGACTGGCCTGGCATCATCAAGCCAAGCCAATACAAAAGCCTCAATCAAAAATGTTTTGCTAATTTTCCGTTTTCTCTTTGGAATAAGTATTGTACCGTGGCGACGCTTTCATTCAGTCGAAAGTTTAATAGCATGCGCCTGGTTGATGGAGGAGGAAAACAATCAAAGTTATTCATAAAACACTCTTCGGACAAGATTTAGGAATAAATAAAGCGTCTGACTACATTTCTACGAAGACATATGTTAAAGTTACAAACTTGAACCAAGGTTGATTTGAAATACCAGAATTTAAGTTGGACCACCATAAGTGGGCTGTGCATTTTTATAACTTATATCACCCTATTTCCGAAATGAAATCACCCTATTTTTCAAAATCAATGGGTTAAAACCCTATTTGCCGAAAAATTATATGGGGCACTGTGGTCACATTAAAATTGTTTCAACGGAATAGCCACCGTCTACATTATTATAATTATACCCCCATTACCATTGGTAATGGGGGCTATATAGGAGTCACTTTGTCGGTCGGTCTGTCCCAAAACTTGTCTGGGCCATAACTATATCGTTAATTGTGAGATTTTAAAATCATTTGGCACATTTGTTCACCATTATTGGACGGTGTGTCGCGCGAAAGAATGACGTCAATATCTCCAAGGTCAAGGTCACACTTTGAGGTTGAAGGTCAAAAATGGCCA